>SNQJ01S0004400.1:168511-182324 GCA_010110895.2 Picea sitchensis
CATGGATCTACAGTGTATTTGATTGGTAGCCATGATTCTATTTTATCCCGAGCATGGGTATGCCTGCCTCGGTGAGACATTTATTATTTTGCCTATGGCGCCTCCCGGTTCCTGGTTCATGGGCTCACTTGTTTGGCACATCAGTAAAGATTGGTAATGTATTTTGGCCATCGGATGCTCTTCTGACCTCACACATTAGGGGACATCTGTTATAACCCTAATTTGCACCATACATGCTTACCTGACTTCAGTCCATCTCAGATCCCTTCTTTGCCAAAGCACTATTGAACAACTCTTTAAAATACCTCTTTTATAAGGGCCCGCGTGCCCTACTCCATTAATTCATGCGTGTACACGCTATATGACCTAAAACAACCCGCATGTACCTACAAAAGTACAAAAAAAGGAAAGTTTCCGATGAAACACATAACTTTGGGTGAGTTAACTGAAACTCCCGTCCATGCATGGCCGAGGGTTCGTCCAAATACCTAGCTTCTTCTAGCCTATAAAAGAAGGGTTAGGGGTCCTATTTGGAGGAGGAGAATAATAGTAAAGAAACTCTACCCAATTGCACATTCCCATTGTCCCAACCCTTTAGCCATCCTTATGCAAAGAGAGATACAAAGCAAAGAAGTTGGAGGACATTTGAAGAGGAGCCTAGGATCAAGTTCGCGGAGTGGTGGCCAGTCTCGACATTGTAAGTTGATTCATTAAAGTTAATAATAAATAAATGCTTTTCCTGTCCCACTATATGAGTTCTTCATAGTTTAGTGAATATATGTTTGAATCTCTAACCCACTAATCTATAGAACAAATGCATGTAGAGTTTGTTGCTTGTTTTGTACACAGGTCAGTCTTGGGAGGATAGCTGCTAATGAGCGATCAAGCGTGAAGAAGGATTGACATCGAACGTTTGGAACAAGGTATGTTCGTTTAAGCATGTATTTGCTTAAAATAAATGAGGATTAGGTCTGGGACGATGGTAGAAAGCAGGATTCTTTCGGTCTTTTCTGCATGCATAATATAACCCTAAATGCTAGTCCGTAGGGGGATTTCACTCCACAACAATGGCCACTTGGAGCAGTTTATTAATGCAAAAGAAAAAGATTACAGAGAGATTTTACAAGATAGTTTCTCACAATTGATCATCAACAAATGACCCTCCATGCTTTAAATAGAGATCATGGACCAATAAGGTGTTAATCCACGGATCAATGGCCATTAAGATCGAGGAGAATATGATCCTTCAGATCACTCTATGTCGGGAACATATCGTGACTGTCGGATTTCCTAAGTACAAATGCATACTAATGCATAATAAAGAAACAAACTAGTAAACACACTTTTACCTAATGACACATTAGACCAAGTAGATATTAACTAACTCCTAAGTGTCTAAATATCCTAACATACCCCCTTAAGAACAACTTGGGATTGTATTGAAGGATTTACAATAGTGACACAATAGGAGAAGGAGGGAGGCATTAAAGCCTATCCCCCCTTAATGACAACTTCTTGAACTCCTAACATAGATCAAAGTTTGGAAAACTTTGCTTCTGTAAGAGACTTTGTGAAAATGTCTGCAACTTGATCATCTGTAGGGAAAAATATCACTTCAATAACTTGATCATGAATGATATTTCTGATGAAGTGCATGTGTAGCTCGATGTGATTTATACACTGATGTTGAACTGGGTCTTTAGTGAGCTTGATGGCACTCTGATTGTCGCACCAAAGGATGGTCGGATGCTACTGCTAGAATCCAAATTTTGAAAGGATTTTTTGAAGACACAAGGCTTCCTGACTTGGATTTATCGCTCCTCGATACTCTTCTTCTTCTAAATAAAGTGTAATAGCATGTTGTTTCTTACAGGCCCAAGTGAGAGGTCCTGAACCAAGGCTGAAAAAATAACCTGCAATAGACTTCCAATGATCAGGGTCATTAGCCCAATCTGAATCAGTGAAACCAACCAATAAAGGAGTCCCCCTTGAACTGTAATGTATCTCGAACTGAAATGTACCATGGACATAGGGAAGTATCCTTTTAGCTTCTTTCCAATGGATTTCATGGGGTGTTTTCATATACTGAGAAAAAATACCAACAATAGAGGAAATATCAGGATGGGTATGAGTCAAGTATAAGAGGCTACCAACTAACTAACAATACATGGTGGCATCAACTTCAGGAGAAGTACAAGTGGCCGTAAGCTTGACTGCATATTGGAAGGGAGAAGGGTTTGGTTTGAAATCATCCATGTGAAAGTGACGAATAAGGTCACAGGCATACTCAGACTGTGAAAGAAAAATTCCTTCAATGGTTTACAAAACTTGGAGGCCAAGGAAATAGTGCAAAAGACCTAATTCTGTCATTTCAAATTTCTTCTTAAGGCTAGTTTTCACATGGTTTAAAAGTTTTGAGTCACTACCAGTAAGGATAAGGTCATCAACATGAAGTACAAGGATTATGATATGGCTTCCTACTTTCTTGGTATAGACATTAGGATTAAAATGGCATCTAGAGAATCTGATGTCAAGAAGAAAGTTGTCTATTTTGGCATACCAAGATCAGGGAGATTTCTTAAGACCATAAAGAGGTTTCTTAAGGAGAAAAACAAGGATAGAGTTGTTTTGGACATAGCCAGGAGGTTGTTCCATGTATATTTCTTATTGAAAATCTTCGTTCAAGAAAGTGGATTTAACATCCATCTGATGGACCTCCCATTTATGTGAGGTAGCAAGGGAAAGAACAAGGCGGATGCAATTCATTTTGGCTACAGGGGAAAATGTTTCATTATAGTCAATTCCTTCAACTTGGGATAATCCTTTGGAAACTAACCGAGATTTGTGTCTTTCAACACTTCCATCGGATGCATACTTAGTTCTATAGACCCATTTACATCTGACAAGTTGTATTCCTTTTGGAAGAGGTACAAGATCCCAAGTATCATTGGTCATTAAAGAACAATACTCTTCATTTATTGATGTATCCCAATATAGATGACCTGAAGCTTCTGCAAATGTCTCTGGATCATGAGCCTTTGAAACTTGATACAAAATAGAAGAGGCTCGCTGGAACTGTGAATGTGTCTGACGCTGATCTGAAGGATCACTGACAAGATCACCAACTGCTTCTCGTGTTGAACGAACCCATCTAGGAAGTTGTGGCGATGGTGTTGGTTTAGGTTCAAAGGACTCATCTAGAGGAAGGTGAGAAGGTATAGGTTTATTGTCATCCTCACTGTCATCATCTAAAGAAGAAACCATAATAGGAATAGAAGAAGGCACAAACTACGAAGATGGATCGCATGCTAAAGAAGTCACAATCTTCGAATTAGGCTCGCAGGCCAAGAGATTTTCATCAAATTTAACATCTCTTATTATAATAATTTCATTACAATGTGGTTGAAGAAGTATATAACCTTTGACATCTTCAGAATAACCAAAAAATATACACTTCTCACTTTTAGGCTACAATGCTTTCCTTTTCTCATCAGGAATGTGAGCCCATGCTATACTACCAAATACATAGAAATGACTTACATCTGGTTTAATTTTAGTCCAAGCTTCTTCCGTTGTTATATTTTTAAGATCCTTTGTGGGAGTATGATTTACTATGTAATTTTCACAGTTGATTGCTTCTTCCCAATACTTTAGACTTAATCCCTTAGATTGGATCATACAATTAGCCATTTCTTTTAATGTGCGATTCTTTCTCTCAACAACACCATTTTGTTGTGGTGTATATGGAACAATGTGTTGCATTTGGATGCCCCGTGTAGTGTAGTAACTTGTAAAATTATTGTTCACATATTCTCCTTCATGATCTATTCTTAAATTTTGAATTTGATGTCTAGATTGCTTTTCTACAAGGGCCTTGTAGGCCAAAAACTTGTCAAAAACTTCGCTCTTAAGTTTTAATAAGTAAACCCAAGTATGTTTGGAAAAGTCATCAATGAAAGTTAAGAAATAATTCCACCCAGAAAAAGAAGGAGAAGAGAGTGGACCACACAAATCACCGTGAACAAGATGCAAAGGGCCCAAGGCCTGCCAAGAGGCACGTTTGTCAAAACTGTCCCGATGATGTTTTCCAAGAACACAATCAACACAAACACCATCTCTGCATGAAACAAGAGGAAGACCATTCACCATCTGTTGATTACATAGTTGTTGCAATGGGTGATATTTTAGATGAACAAACCAATCATGCCAAAGTTTTCTCAAGTCATCGTTATGAGAAACAAAAAATGATGAAAAAGATGATGACCCAAAGTTGTCAAACTTGTACAACCTGGTAATATCATCAACAATTCAAGTTAAAAGAACATGCTTAGGATATTTTATATCCTTGATTACAACTTCGTGAGGTGAAAACTCTACGGTTTTACCTTCACCTAAATGAGTTATTTGATATACTAATAGAAGGTTACAAGAAAGACTTGGAACACATAATACATCATTAAAATGACCATTTTCAACTTGAACTGTTCCATATCCTTCAACACTAAGAGATCTATCATCACGAACAAATATTTTCTTGGTGTTACATTCATTTAGAGCATAAAATATGTCTCTATCCTTAGCCATATGATAAGATGCTCCAGAATCAATAAGACACTCATCAGAGGAAGAAGTAGAAGTTGTATTGAAGGAGAAAACAGAAGTAGAAAATGCATGCCCATGAGAAGAAGAAGAAGAAGTAGAATCAATAATGATATTGTGCTTCTTCATCGCTGCTTCTAAAGCTACCATATTATTGAAACATTTGGACTCATCATGACCATATTTATCACAAAAGTTGCAATTTCTATCAATCTGCTTAATTTTATATATTTCTCCTTTTTCACCATTAGGAGCGGAAGCTGTCTGAGTGGGTTTGGGACCCTTAAATTTCTTGTTGTTGTGGTGAGGATGTTGCTTCTTGGGATTCTTGGGTTTATCTTTCTGATGGATGACTAAGGCTTTGTTGGAGGTACCTATAGTGCTAATCACTCCAAGTTGTACAAGTTTATATTTCTCTCTAATCAAAGCATCGCGAAAGTTCTCAGGACTGGGTTTTTTATAAGCTGTCCCTAGAGCCTCTTGCATGGCATAAAAGGTATATACAAACACAAAATATGCATTACCTAGCTTAGAAAGAATAAGATAGATGGAAGGATCTTCTTCTATCTTTATCTTACATTCTTCACATAAAGTTCTAATTGTTTTAAACTTAGATAGATAGTCTTCAATGCAAGAAAAATCATTTGGACTTAAAGTCAATACTTGATTTTCTAACTGTTGTGCTTGAATAATATTATGTTTACCAAACACAGATTCAGTCTTGTCCCAAGATTATTTGGGTTGATCAATTGATTAAAGGTGGAACCTTAAATCGAGAGACATGGACATTCTAATTAATCCACGTGCTTTGTCATTCCTATTATCCCATTTGACTTTCTTATCAACATTAGTGGGTGTTGTTTCCTTTCCCAAGGTAATCCGGTACAAGCCTTTACTTCTTAACAAATCCTTCATATAAGATTTCCATTGGAAGTAGTTGGTGATGGTAAGCAAGAGATTTCTTGTAGAAGCCATATTAAGTATGCAGATAATATGGATTTAAAAACTGAAACTAATGATCTGGATGGAAAGATCTCGAAAAGTTAGGTGGTTTTAAAAACAACGACATTGAAAAGGACTTTGGATGTGAGAGTTATGCCCTTTTTAAAAAAGGCATAAACGGTAACCAAAGGACCACGTGGTGGTTTAAGTTGCTTTATGAAGTGATCCAATTTTATAAATAGAAGTGGGGATCACTTTTACAATGAAGTTACTTTATAAAAGAAAAGTTGCATGCAAAATAAATAACTCTAAAATAAAATATTAAAGCTACTTATAGTGATTCACTTTTATATTTGAAGTGAAATACACTTTACAATTTTAGCATGAACTTTTTCAAAAAAGTAACAAAAAGAAAGACTTGAACTCAAGACCTCTTACTTAATAAGGAAACTTTTAACCAAATGGTCTAGAAAAACATATTGTATTGTTTAGCAAGAGGGTTGTTGTTGTTGTTGTTGAAGATGGCCTTGGAGAGCGTGTTAAAAAAAATCTTTTGACACAAGAAAAGTTTTGTCTTTCTCAATGACAACATGGGTTAGATATCGGTTAACATCACACATGGAGTGGGGAAAAGATAATACGCATATCTAAAAGAGTAGAAACCCAGAAATAAATAATATAAAACCAAAATAAAAACAAAATAATACTCTGCAAAAATTTAAAAAATGTGTATTCAGGCTTTATACCTCCAGATCTCACAGATATGGTCGTATCTTAGGAAAACATAAACCTTTTCGAGTGAAAATAAAAAATTTCCTGACTAAAACAAGTGGTCCGGATGCAATGGAATAGTCCTCTCAGCCCAAAAATGTATGAAAATGATAGAAAATGGATATGAGGCAACTCGACTTCACAATCTCGATCTACAACAAGAGCGAGTCTTCAAACAAGCTCTGATACCATGTTCGACAACACAGGTATTCCAACATAGGATGAACAACTTCAGTAACCACTCACACAACCAGATCAAAGATCAACACATCGATCTTTTGACGTGGTAAAACCCCTACAAGGAAACATCCATGGCCCCAACCAACGCGACCACTTGGAGCAGTTTATTAATGCAAAATAAAAAGATTACAGAGAGATTTTACAAGAGATTTTATCACAATCGATCATTGACAAATGACCCTCCATGCTCTTTAAATAGAGATCATGGACCAATCAGGTGTTAAGCCACAAATCAATGGTTGTTAAGATCGAGGAGAATATGAACTGTCAGATCACTCTATGTCAAGAACATATCATGACCGTTGGATTTCCTAACTACAAATGCATACTAATGCATACTAAAGAAACACACTTTTACCTAAAGACACATTAGACCAAGCAGATCTTAACTAATTCCTAAGTGTCTAAATATCCTAACAAATATGCTCTCTGGTTTAATAGTTGATCTGTCAACAAGTTGGAGTATGGTTTGGGTTTCCCTAAGGCCAGTTAGTCTTAAGGATTGCATTGTATAGCATGTCATGACATTAATGGAAACACCAAGGTAGATTAATGTGTTGTCAATGAGTGTATTATTAATTTTCACATTAAATTCCAAACTTCCAGGGTCATAATATTTGGCCGCGAGAACTCCCCCCATCATTAAATCTAACAATTTACCAATAACATGGATAGTTTAGGGATCCTTCCATTTTCTACTAGGTTTCCTTAAAAAAAGTTCTTGTACACCAATTTTGAGTAAATAGGCACATCCTTGATGGCTTGAAACATCAATATTTTAGCGCACACATTCTTGAGTTCCCCCAAGAAGTCAAATTCAGGATGAGTAAAAGGTTTCTCTAGGTTTAATCTTTCTGGATAGGGTGGGTTTTGAAATTCAAGGTGAGAAGGATCAAATTTCAAAGTTTACTTAGAGTGTTTCATCTCTAGACGTGCTTCATGAAAGATGAAATCCCTGAAGTGGTATTGCTCACTGATCAGATATTCTAAAAGTGGAACCTCTATGTGCATTGACCCTTGTACGGTCTTATATTCTTGAGTGGAGGTTTCTGGTCTCCTTTTGTAAATGGAACTTGTTGTAGGTGATATATAGTTTGGTTGAATATTCTCCTTTCCCTCTTGGGATTGACCTGCACTATTAGCTTTTCAAGAATTTTTGGATGAATTAATGAATCTACCTTGTTGATCTCTAACTCTGTGCATAGAAATGATTAGAAATACATTCTACAAACCGCTAAAGAGAAATCATATCACTCAATCTATTAAAATGAAAATTCACACAATATAAAAACAACAACTACACTTTTGATAGATCCTCGACAATAGTGCCAAAAATGACATACTTTTCAATTACTTCCTTATTAACTTAGTAAGAAACTGAAGAGTGTGCATTTAATTATCAATTCGAGGTCATATTTTACTTACAAAATGTCATGCATCATATCTGAAAGTATAATGTTGTAATTTCCAATGAGTTGTAGTAATTTTGAATGAATTTCACAAGGAAAGACACCAAAATGCTTTAACAAGTCACCAAATTAAACTATGTTAAATCCACACTCGTAGAAATGAAAGCACATGTTGCAAGAAAGTAAATGGAACCCTTGCAACAAATTAATCACACCAGTGGAAAAGTAAATCCCTATTTACAAGAAAGTAAATCACATTTGTGGAAAAGTAAACCATTCTTGCAGGAAAGTAAATCACGCTTAGGGATGCTTTTAGGGGATAACTTTTTCTCATGGGATAACTTTCCATGGTTTTTCCCAAAAGAAGATTTTCTATTCTAAAAATGATTCACCCAAATTTTATAAGATAAAATTATTTTAACGTAAAATTCGCCAAAATTTTATACAAACTATATAAAATCCTTAGAAATTTGAATATTTTTACAAAAATGTCGCCAAACATTTATAGTTGGCATATGAAGGATTAGTAATATTCGCAAAGGTTTCTACATTTAAAAATAAATTTCCATCCTTAAAATGATCCCTGATCATGCTTGTGGAAAAGTAAATCAATCATGTTGCAAAGTAAATCACGCTTGCGGAAAAGTAAAACAATCATGTAGCAAAGTAAATCACAGTTGCGGAAAAATAAATCACTCTTGCAGGAAAGTAAAGGTGACTTGTCCAAGCATTAAAGTGATATTTATTACCATGATAACTATGTTGTGGCTCATGTACCTCAAATTATAATAATCAAACCACACTATGCTTGTAAACAAAGAAACTAAGCTATCTCAATTGCCAAACCACATAGTTGTTAATTAGAAAGATAGATGCAGAGTCATAGCAAGGAGAGTTGAAACAACCAAAGTTTCAGAAACACAAGTTACTGTAGCATGAGTTACAACAACCATAAACACAACAAGGTAATGCTAATGCAACAAAAAAGATAAATAGAGGAATTGCTGGAAATAAATGAAAATGAAAGAAATATGTTACAACTACACTTCAACCATTCAACAAACAAGGTTCAAAAATGTCCTCATAAAGTGGAAGTGGTAGAGTTACAACAATGAGGAGACAACAAAGTTTCAACATGATATTTTTATAGAGGAATTGATGGAAATAAATAAGGAAGAGAAACTACAACTACTTTCTTATCAATCAAAGATCACTACCCTGCAATGTTAGCAATCAAAAGCTACAGTAATGGATAACAACAAGATGTTAATGAAGTAATTGCTAGAAATAAATAAGAAAATAGAAATGCAATTATAACTTAATCTACAAATTGTAAAATATAAAAATTGTATCGAGCTAAGGAGGGGACCTTGCCTCCTTAGATGAGGTACTAGTCTAATAATGCAGAGATGCTCAAATGTTCAACACACCATGAATTGAACATGAACTAAAATAAAAATTGATTAAATGAAAAGATGGAGCTTCAATAAAATTCCATCTGACAAAGTATCTGTTGATTTTCCTCTGTACCTCAACTCAGTGAGAGTGATCATATTTATACAAAATGAATATTTCTAAAGTGACATAAGAAGATCAACAACAAGCCATGATAATCGGGGTTATCTCATTGTTACATTATATTTCCCGAAAGAAGGAAAAAATCAGGTGCACATAGAATAAAATCGACCATGACAGGTGTTGGTTGAGTTTTCCTTTCCATACTGGTTCCCAATTTCCTTTGTTGTAATATCGAGTGATCATTGGCTGAGTGGGAGTTCCTTGGTGATAGCTGTATGGTTGACTGGTGAGCTATTGCAAAGTTGCAGGAACAATCTAGTGAGAGTTGCAGCATAATGATTCACAACACTATGAGTTGTAGCACTGGGAGTTGAAGCAGTGGGAGTTGCAACAATTACCAGAGTTACAACACTGGGAGTTGCAACAATGGCCAGATTTGTAGTAATTTTATCTCTCATGTTGGGAAGGTTCCTTCCCAACTTGTTCCTGTAAAACACTGTTAGCACGAAAAGTAATGATCTCCTGAAAAATGGATATGAATAAGTATTGAAAAGGGCATGTTGAGTGAGTGATTAAACCTCAAATAAAAATGTGTCATTGTGGCTGGAAAGTGTTATGAATATGGAAGTGGAAATGAGAAAAATTATTGGACGAGTGGTACAAATATGTCAATTTGAGCACGTGTCACTACTCTATGAAGGACCCAGTGAAGATGTTTGCAACATGATTCGCTAATGGAGAATAATTAATATATATCTGTGGTTGATCCATATATATCTCCTCCTCAATATATCCATGAAGAAAGGCACTCTCCATGTGGTGAAGCTCCCAACGTTTGGTTTCTACAATGGATAAAACTAGCCTATTTGAGTCCATATTTGAAACTAATGCAAAGGTCTTTATGTAGTCATTCCCATGAACCTATGAGAATCCCTTATATACAAGTTGATATTTGTACTTGATAACAAGAACATCAATTTCCATATTAATCCATTATATCCATACACAATGAAAAATCTTCCTACCAGGAGGAAGTGGAACCAAATCCCAAGTTTGATTCTGGATGAGGGAATCATACTCTTCATCCATCACATCCTCCCAATAGGTGTTTCCTACACCCTCTTGGAACGACTAAGGATATTATGTGGAGACCAGATAGAAATGAATGGGAAGAAAAAAAAAAGTAGTAGAGAGTCCTTGTGTAGCATCCAAAAACTGAGATCTAGTCCTCCATGTATCCATTGGATCACCCACTAAATCTCCAACTGTTTGTAGAGTTTGTTGTGCCCAAAATGGTATCAATGTCATATTTGCAATAACCTTCTCATCTAATTCAGTTTATGCCACATCATATTATGATATCGGATTCGAATATGAAGTATGATTAGAATTTAGATGAACTACATGAATTGAAAGCGATGGATATGTAATAGGTTCCTCCTGATGTTCATGTATGGTACCTTCTTCGAATTTAATACTTCTTGCAATGAAATGTTTTCCAGTAAGAGGGTCCAACCTTGTAAATTCAGTAACATGGGTTTGAATTAAAGTAGGAGAGTAATTGGGAATAAAATGGGAAACATAATAACACCTGGACTTGTGATCTACTACGCCAACTGCAACCTTTGACCCGTCAAAAATATCTAAGATTGCTACTGACTCTGGAGTGAATACTACTTGATTTTTGGATCTTGAATGTGTGATCTTATATATGGAAACAAAATTTGTGGATAGTGAGGGTACATGAAATGCATTTTTAAAATATCCATGTTCTAAATCAATTACACCTTTCCCACATACCTGAACTAGTGAATCATCTCCCATTAAAATTGGAGGATCCGTGCATGGATCCAAAGAATTGAAGGACTCCTTTGAGATAGAAATATCATCACATGCTCCTAAATCAAGAATCCATTTGTTTGATGATGCATGAAAAAAAAAATCATGGCCATTTCATCCTTTTTCTTTATCACCGGGGGCCTTCTCACCCTCCTTCTTCCTAGCATTCTCCAGTACTTGTCCACCAAGACTGTTCTCCTAAATGATATGTCCATTTTGATCAATTATATTCTTCATGAATGTATGTTCAATATTAAATCCTCTATTTAAATAATCACACTTCACTTTATCCTTTTCTGACTTTCCCCTTTTTTGATCGGAGGTCTCCCCAACAAACTTGTGAAGACTATCCTTTTTAGGATTTGGGTATTTCTTTCCTTTGAATTTTTTCTGGAATTTGATGCTATAATTCTCATTTGATGCAAGTTCATGCGCCTTTGATGACCCAAGGGAACCCATTTCAACAATTTTATCTTGGGCATAAGTGAGAGAATCAACAAAAGCATCTATGGGGGGCATCTTCCAAGCATCTCCCATCACTAGTTTTGTAGCATGAAAAGAAGAGAGAAACACTAAGTATTCAGGACCCAGTTTTGATAGAAGATAAAGAACGATATTATATTTGTTAGCGACATTTCTTGTTCTAGGCGCAAAATTATTCGGGTCTGCAAGTCGCACGAGAAGCGCCCGAGCGCACCATGGAGAAAATCTTGTTTTGAGGCTTCCAATCAAGCGGGTGGGTGGAATTACAATGTCAGAAGCCCGGATCCATCCATAAGAGTAGATCAACAGTCATCGAAATATCGGGGCTAGCAATTTGATTGAGGTATAACGTCAAAGAAAGCGGCTTTATGCTGAGACTGAATCTGGGTCATCCGATACCGCGACACATAGTGCGAGATCTAGTCGGCATATCAGCAGTCGGGAGTCTGAAGGGTGAAAGTCCCTCATCATCTCACATACCGATACCCCGAACGTCGGAGTGCCGAAAGTGTCTAGAGGCAGGCTCGCAGTATCGTGAAGAATCCTCAACCATTCATCCATAGGAGACACCTAGCGCGCGATTAGGCTCCTCGCCTTTTTGCCTATCGCGACTTTGAAATACAAAAGAATAGCCTGTCATATTCCTGATGCGTGAGGTGCCGGGAGCGTCCAGGACCTGGTCCCACAACATCACCAAGTAAGTTTAGGGCCGTCATATCTGAGAGGGACGCATGGCGCCCAATTAGGCCATCTCGGCCTTTATCTCATCACAGATATGAATAAGCAAGGATTAACTCCTTCCATTTGTGAACGCCGAAAGCGTTTTGGGAATAGACATAGGGTCGCAGCCCGTGGTCACTTGGGAAAGAAAGGAGCCATGAAAAAGGGGCCAAAGGCATCGAGTCTAGTTGCTCAAAGGATCATCGTGATCTCCTTGTGCCATCTGATCCGACCTTGATCCTGGTTTTCGCCTGGAGTAAATGAAGACGAGAAGGGGTGGTTAAAACCTCTCCTCAGGCATTAAGTGCAAAGTATGGAAAATCTGGCAGGCGATATGCTCGAGAGGGTCCTGTGTACCCATTTTTCTAAAGAATCCATGCCGAGTCTTCGACCAGCCAGAGGAAGTCTGCACACGCTAGCCCGACACTTAATGGCTAAGCTACTCCTCCTGTAGGAGCCATGCGCAGTTAAGGTGGCGTCTGACAAAGAATACCCATCCGAATTCGACTGAAAGGACACCAAGCCATGGATGACTGAGCACGCCGCTGTTAGGCGAATTTTCTGAGTATATAGACTCAGTCTTTGTATTTTGTAAAGTATCGATGGTTGAGCAGAGCTCCTAGTTGTAAAGCTTTAATGAAGCACTGTTATTCTGGTTATGTATGGACTTTTGAGACTTCTTGCCTTATGAATGTCAGTTTCTTTCACATCTTTGTGCACACTATGTTAGAAAATCTCAGAATTGGAGGATCCAGTCGAGTTGTAGTTGTTATAGGATGATGTTGGATTGGATTACTGTAGTAGTTATGTTGTTTCTATTCGGTTCTTTGTGATTTTCCCAGCACTGAGTGACTTGGAATTGGAGGATCCAGTCAAGTCCCCTTTCAGTTTCTTGAGACCCTGAACCAAGAGGATCTTGCATTCAGAGTCTTTCCTCTGTAAACTGCTGGAAGCCTGTTGCCTAAAGTTGTTTGCTCACCTTTCTTACCAAGTCTTCCACCTGCTCATCTTTTAATCAACCTTATGGCTGAAGTGAGATCAAGACCTCCTTTGTTCCTTACATGCTAGACCTAGTCCCTGAGTTAGAATGATATTTCCTCGATTCTCTACCCATATGATCATCCATTAAAGATATCATGACATAAAACATGTGGGTGTCGGGCTCTGCTCCTGCAAGCAATCCAGGAGTGACTTCCGATTGTTATAACCCTAAAATGCACCATACAGGTTTACCTAGCATCAGGCCAACTCATGCCTCTTCCTAGCCAAAGCCATGCTGATTAACTCCTCAA
>SNQJ01S0004401.1:22858-40494 GCA_010110895.2 Picea sitchensis
CTCCTTTAGATCCAGATGAAGGTCTGCGATACACAAAACCCATCAGAGAAGAAGACCACTCATATGAATTGGAAAACATATACAAATTAACAACCAGACAATAGAATTACATTAATCCTATGGCCAATGGAAACCTAAGCTGGAGAAGTGACAACGCATGTTCATCAGAATCAAAAGAAGCACTGGAGAACCGACAGAATAAAATGTATGAAATATCTACAAGAAGATGTGCTATATTAACGAGAGAAGTTCATTGGATCGGCACAACCGTAAGTAACTTACCCACCTTTGATGGTCTAAATCCTTTATAAACCTTCTTGTCAGACTTTGAAGAAAGTGTACCAATGCAACAAATATTGTTGGCAATGGATGAGGACCTAAAAGAAACCCCAGGAAGATGGTGGGGAACACACAAAAACAAAATTACAGAATGGATACAATTCCTTACCCTGATGACTGCGTGGTTCTCAACACAAGTAGAAGGTTGTGAAGTTCAGTACACAGGTCGAAGCTGCCTAAAGGATGATGTGCAAAGTTGTGAAGTAGTCTGGAGCAACATTCCTCAAGAATAGTGGGTACATAAATTCATTAACACACTGGACTCGACACCTATCAACTGGTACCTTCAAGCATAGTTGTGCCTCATCACTACAGATTGGGAAGGTATGACTCAAAACTTTATAACCACCTTATTATTTGAAAGTCAATATCTTTCAGTAGATAAATCATTGAAAATTATAAGACAGAAAGTATTCAAGGAGGCATCTAACCTCCCTTTGGAGAAAGAAGAGGACGAATGGACTACAACTCTATAGAAAATGCAAGGCTGTTACAACATCAATGTTGATGAAGACGATGATCCAAGAAAGGTGAACATTGCAGGAACAAAAGGCCAAATATATGTGGAAGGACCGGGAGTTGAATTACCATTCATTGGACAACCACTCAAGATTAAGAAGGTCAATATTGGAATAGAACAGACACCAAAGCTTGCAAATGTTGGAGATTACTTGGATGCTACCACTATTGACAAGATTAGGGAATTACTGCATGAATATCAAGACTTGTTTCCAACCAAGTTCACTGATATGAAGGGAATTAAAGGGACTATGGGAGAGATGAGGATCCCTTTGAAACCATATGCAAGACCAGTCAAACAGAGACCCTACAGATTGAACCCCAAATATAAGGAGAAAGTGAAGATTGAGCTTGACAGAATGCTGGAAGCCAGGATTATAGAACCTGTGGAAGAGTCAAAGTGGATTATCCCTATGGTGGTACAAGACAAGAAGATAGGAGAGATCAGGATCTGTGTAGATCTTAGGAAGCTGAATGATGCCTGTTTACATGACCCCTTCCCTACGCCATTCACTGATGAAGTGTTAGATAATGTGGGAGGCCAGGAAGTATATTCTTTTATAGATGGATTTTCAAGATACCATCAGATCTGGATTGCCAAGGAAGATCACCATAAGACCACATTTTCAACAGAATGGGGGTCCTATTAGTATATAGTGATGCCATTTGGATTGAATAATTCCCCATCAATCTTTTCCAAGGTGGTGGTCCAAGCATTCAAGGAGTTTCTGCATAAATTTCTAGAAGCATACTTTGATGATTGGGCTATTTTTAGCTTATTAAAAAATCATATCGAATGTCTAAGGATAATGTTGGACAAATGCAGGCAGTGCAAAATTGCCGTGAATATGAAGAAATGTATATTCTTCTCACCATTTGGAGTGTTGTTAGGTCATATTGTATGCAAGCAGGGATTGTTGGTCAATCCTTCTAAAATTGCCATTATAGTTGATTTACCATCGCCTACTTTAGTCAAACAATTGCACACTACGCTGGGACACAAAAGATATTACTTGAAGTTTATTAAAGGATATGCCCAAATTACAACACCCATTGAGAATATTTTGAATAAAGATTCTCAGTTTAGTTGGACAGAAGAGTGCCAAAAAATCTTCAACACACTGAAACGGAAAATGGTTACTGCGCCTATTCTGGTTTTTCCAGACTGGAGCAAGGAGTTTCATGTGCATGTTGATGCATCTTCTATTTCCTTAGGAGAAGTATTAGCACAACCTGGGAAAGGAGATATTGACCATCCATTAGGATTTTCCAGTAGGAAGCTATCAACTATTGAGATAAATTACACCACTACCGAGCGAGAGGGGTTAGCCATGGTGTATGCGCTGTAGAAATTTTTCCACTACTTGTTGGGAGGACACTTTAAAATGTTTACTGATCACTCCACGCTAAAATACCTAGTCAACAAGCCAGTGTTGGGGGGGAGAATATGAATATGGATTTTTCTATTTCAGGAATATGACTTTGATATCAGAGTAAAGCCAGGAAGTATGAACAAATGTCTTGACCACTTGTCGAGGTTGGAACATGGAGAAGATCCCACAAGCTTGGAGGATGCACTGTCGGATGCACATCTATTGGCCATTAGAAATATTGATGACCGCTTCGCAGAGATATTCCAATTCATGTCAACATGAATGGCACCTAGTGAGTATACAATTCCACAGAAGAAACAACTAGTAGTGCACGCTACATAGTTTTCACTAATAGTTGGACAACCATATAAGATGGGACCTGATGAGATATTGAGAAGATGTGTTATGGAGGCAGAGTGACCATCGATCCTCACAGAAGCTCATGAAGGCATCGAAGGAGGACATTACGCAGGAAAAACAACTACGCAGAAGGTTCTTAGAGTTGGCCTTTGGTGGCATACCTTACACAGCGATGCTAAATATTATTCTAGAGCATGCGATGTATGCCAAAGAGTTGGGAAACCATCCAGAAGAGATGAAATTCCATTAGCACCACAACTTACCCTACAAGAATTTGAGAAATGGGCCATTGACTTTGTAGGACCTATAAACTTGCTAGGAAAGTGCACAGGAGAAAGATACATACTTACAACAACGAAGTACTTGACTAGATGGGCTGAAGAAAGAGCATTCAAGGACTGTAGTGCACTACAACTGCACGCTTCATATTTGATGACATTATAACTAGGTTTAGATGCCCAAAGATCCTTATGAGTGATCAAGGCACACATTTCATAAATAAAACAATTGAATCCTTGATTGAGGAATTTGCAGCCCATCATCAGAAGAGCACGACCTACCATCCACAAGCAAATGGGATAGTGGAAGAATTCAATAAGATCTTGAAGACATCGTTGATGAAGAATTGCAGTGTGAACAAGGATGACTAGGATTTACGAGTACCAGTAGTACTATGGGCCTATAGAACCACTTGAAAGAAGCTAAAAATGCATAGCCCTTTTAAGTTGGTGTATGGTCTTGAAGCCATTGTCCCAATGGAATATCTGGTACCAAGCTTAAGAATTGTTGCCTTTACAGATATGGATGACACTGGCACTGTTCAAGAGAGGCTTGCACAGTTGATCAAATTGGAGGAAGACAAATTTGTTCCAGGATTTCATCAGCAGGTATATTAGGAAAGAGAGAAGGCCTACCATGACAGGCACATCAAGAAGACGGCAATTAGACAAGGCGATCTAGTATGGGTATATGACAGTAAATTCATCAAGCATTCTGGGAAGTTCAAAATGCATTGGCTTGGGCCATATGATGTCTCTTATGTTACAGAAGGAGGAGTTGCACAGTTGAAGACTTTGAACGGAGAATGGAAGGAAGGATTAGTGAACGGGAGCCCGCTGAAGTTGTACTATGACAACCAGCTGCCTCGCACCTCTAAGTAAAAGCATAAGGAAATGGGTCTAGTTACCAGGTGGAGTTGAAACTGGGTACCAGACATAGAAAAGATAGTTTGCAAAAGGAACAGAGAGGAGGCATAGAGAATAAAGCAAAGGATGCACTGCGCAGCCTGAAGTCGAAGTAAAACAGAAAGGTCATATCTAAAGTGCCTCAGGATGAGTAACATGTGAGTGTTGGGGGCCTGTTGGCCCTTGGTTATGGAAATAAGTGAAGAAAAAGGAAGAAAAGAAAAAATGTGAACTGCGTAGAAGACACAGTGACTATTACTGGGTCGTAGTGAGAAAAAGAGCAGAGAAGACAAAATGAAGTTTGAGAAAGCAAGTCATTGGATGAGGAGATCGAGGATGATAGATCAACAAGGAAGAAGGATCATGGAAAACTCAGTAAGAGGAAAAATCCACTTTCAGATGATTTTTGAGCACCGTGTGAGAAGGAAGGAAAGACAGGTTGGCGAAGCCCTAAAAACATGGGTCAAGTTGACCTAGGGTTTTAGACACCAAGGGTTTTGGCTTCTCGGGCTTTGACACCAAGGTTTTGGCCTAAGGATGTCGGTGAGTGATTGTAATGTATAAATAAGAAGCTACATGAGAGAAAGAAGTTCGATCTAGTAGTTGTCATTGTTTTTACTATTTATGTTGTGTGATTGAGTGAGTAATATCAGGTGAGAGAGAAGTGATGAGTACAGAAGCCTTCTATATTGTAAGATCTTCAACTGGGTAGGAAGATGAACCCTGCAGCTGGGTGTGCAAGGAGGGGAGAGATAGAGAGAAGAAGAAAGAAGATCTACTAGCTAAGAGAGAAGACAAGAATTGTATGCTTCATCTTAATACATTATAAAGCATTGTTATGTGGACGTAGCCCTAGAGAGAGGGTGAACCACGTATATTTTGTGTTATGTGTGATTGATGCCCTGTTCTTATCATTTGATACACTGTTATTTCATTAATGTGGTAGATCTGATAAGATGTGTGGAATAGGTCTAAGTTGATACGTGATATATGCATGTTGTATTGTTCTAGTGTTGGATCCACTTGTTCGTTCCCTTGGTTGTAGACATCACTGTCCTGCAACCCCCCCATAGTTTCTTCAGGTGAGACTGCATCTTCTTCACAGGTATAGCCTAAAGGGCTAGTAGTTAGGGCTTGTTGGTGTGCTCTTGGAGTTGAACCTTGGGTCTGCCCCTGTGCCAACAGTTCATTGTGTGACATTGACATATTTTTTATTTATTATTACAGTTCTACTAGTTTTTATTATAGTAATTTCTCAATGATTGATGAAGTTTTTTAGCATCCATTTATATACATTGTGCTCTTTTTAGTGCTTCTTTGCATGTCTACATATCATACATGTATAATGGTACTCTTAATTTTTGTAAAAATCCTGCTACATACCATTGTACAAGCAATGTTTCCTCAATTACATATGGAATTTGACTTAAAATATCTTAAAATATTTTATCATATTTGTGGAAAATTTCACCTACATTCTGCTTGATTTATTTCAATTTTTGTGTCATTGGGTGGATTATGTCCTGCATTTTTAAAAGTGTGAGGAAGTTCTTCTTTATTTCTTCCTTCGAGAATTGTTGACTATCGATGAAATTCATGAATCAGGTAAGAGCTCTCGCTCAAAGAACAACACCAAATTGTACCATTTGTTTATCCTCATCAGTAATATTGGTTGCATCCCATAATTTCTCACAAACAAACCGATTTCGTTTGGGATCTTCATTTCCTTGATAGATCAGGATGTGATTGAGGCCCATTGTTATTTTCTTGGATTTTTTGAAGGCTAGAACTATTCCAATACTTTGGGTCAAAGTTGACTGGGAATTCGAACTACTTTATGGAGTCGAAGTCTGAATATTCGACTTGACCAATACAATATGTCGTTGATCTTCATTTAGGATGTATTCAAGTGCTAGATGTGATTTTTCTTTTCTTGGTATTAGATCATCTATCTGATAGTGTTTTTCTATGTACTCAATGAATCATCCCTTGAATAGTTGTGTCGATTTGTTTTCATTGTTTGTTGATTTAGAATATTTCAAAAGTATATTTGACAGGGGGTGGAGTCTAAGAGGTCTCTTATATGGAGGAATATATCCTCTGGTTTATTTTTGGTATTTTCTTGTGCTTCAATTAGAAATTTATCTCTTATCTCACCAACATTTTTAGTTTGAAACCACACCCTTGGTGATTGTGTATCCACATGAAGTCTCTGGAAAAGGAAGTCTGCAATGTGCAGGTTAGGGCTTATTATAGGGGAAAGTTGAACCACGGGTCTTGAATCGATGATGTCCATACTATCAACTTGGTAAATTGCTTTCTAGGTGCCACTAGCTTCCATACTCACTTGCAAACTTTTACTCCTCCCGGGAGCTGTCGAGGCACTCTCAAGGGTTGATCCGACAATCTACTACACCTAGGTAGGTTTCCTATGATAATTTTTTGGATCCTTTCGTTTCATAACTCTTCTCGCCTCTTTTGTCTCTTGTCCCACTCTAGTTTTTGAATGTCTCTTGAGGGTTTATGGGTCTCTTTTCAACATGCAAACTTGGTACTTGATTAAGTTAGATTCCTCCCAACTTATGAAATTTTTGACTTGGATGTGCTCGAAATTCAACTTATGTCATCTCATGAATTTTCCAACCCCCCATTTTTTTCCCGAATTACTTCCAGTTTCTGGTGTTACTCATTCTGGATGATTTTATTTTTTCAGAAAATAATCCCAAGCTTTTCTAGTATCTTTGCAGTTAGATTCTAGAAATTCTTCCCACTCTTCTTGTTTTTATTTACAATTGGAATTCATAGGATGGATTTTCAAAAGGGTTCTTTATTCAATGATGTACCCAACTCCCTTTTCTAAAAGGAACTTATAAACTAAAGGCAAGACAATGTAAAGGAATATGTCATGTAATTTTGTGTAGAATTTGTTTTTGATGGTTTAAATTGACTATCTATCTTCAATCACTTTTTATTCAATATAATCCCGTAAGATCTTATTGAACAACTCATTAAGGTTTGTTCTTCCTCTCTTTATTATTTTGCACATCAATTTCTCATCAGGAGTGAGTCTGTGCATTATATTTATTGATATTTGTACAATGCTTCTAGAATGGATTCTAGGAATCGATCATGTGACTCTGAAAAGGACTGAGTATGTTCTTCAACTAGCATAAATCGGTTTCTTCTTGCATATTTTTTAATAGAATTAGTAATTTTATGCTCCCACCATTTGCATATTTTCTCCAAGGTTAACATCTATGTTCTTTTTTCTCTATGCATGCCCAAGTTCAAAAGTACCAACAATGGAACCAATGTTGTAGTCTAAGGGAAAGTACGAGAAGCTACCAATAGATCCTTACACAGAGAAATACACATTTCAACATTATATTAGAAACACATAGAGACACACGTAGACATACATAAGAAGTGGGAGAACCATCAATGCATTTTATTAGATATCCAAAACAATCTCTCCCTTTACATTACATAGCCACATATATATTTATGATATACAGTTACTAGTCGGTTACATTTATTAACTTCTTGGTTGGTCGACCATAACTGTCTATTCAATCGACTTTTTTAACAGAATTTTCCAGTCAATTTGTGGGTCTAGTCGGTAAAGTCAACTAGCCCCTACAATATTTCATAAACTTGTGAAATGCAAGCACTATATGTCCATAATAAGATCATTTATAGCATCTATCTACTTGCATAAAGGAAACAAACTTATATAAAATTAAAATCTAATTCAACCACTCTTAGTGAGGATCATGTACTTGGGCACTAATATTACTATTGGGATCTTGCTATAACCAAGTTATCTCTTTGTTAATCTCAAAATTTCCAACTTTTCAAATATCATCATTCCATTGTTGGAAAATTAGGAAACACGCCACACTTTGAAAAAAATAAATTATACTTGTAAAAATAAAAAAAATAGGATTAAAAAATAACCTACATTAAGAAACATTATTTTCTCTTGTCAAGAGCCCTTTCTTTTGAAGAATAGAATGGTACTACTAATATAAAACATAAACAAACTAATCTAATTGAAAACTACATGGATTATAAAACTACAACTTCTAACCAAACAGGAATTATATAACTAAAATCTATATGGACATAATATCTCATGAAATGTAGTTTATTCCATCATAATATGGATATATACTCCAAGAGTCCTCTCCCTTGAATGGATAAGGAACCCTTATTTATACAAAAACTAAGATAACCAATAATAAACAAAAATCCACATATCCCTTAGGTGGTTACAAGTATTTCCTAATAATTAACAAGTAATATCTCTAAAAATCTTCCCACAAATCTCTGTAAAATATTTGATAACAAATATTCCATGATTCTTCTTCGTCCAAGATACTTGAGTGATCGTACCAAATCCTCATCAAATCTTCAAGGTTTGAAGAGGAAATTCGAATTTGGAGCTAAATGATAAAAAATTGCATTATTACAAGCTCTAAATGTACATGTTATTTAAAAAATAAGTGAAAGCATGTTATTTTTCTAACATTTGATCATAAATTCAATCAAAATACTAAATTAAATGAATTGGAAAATATTTAGCCTAATCCTACCTATAAATATTGAAACGCAGTAAAAGAAGGGGTTCAAAAAAGAAGAAAAGGATTAAAAATCAAGGGGAAAGGATGGGAAAGCATGATATTTTGGTGACTCAACAGTTCTCTTTCTGCTTATAACCTCTTGGTTTCCCTTTCTTGTCTCCTATGTTTTCCAGATACTATGTTTGTACACACACCTCATCCATTTCCCTTGGCTTGAAAATTATCACTTTATTTTTACAGATGGCTATGTGATCCAAAAATGAAGGTATTACTGATAAATCACAAGTTAGTTTAATGTATTTTAGGCATCGGATTGTTAAGAATGTGAAATACATTAAGCTTATTATCTGGTTGTGGAATATCAAATGTGACTTTTACTTGATGCTTATTAATTAATAAAGAGATCAGCCATTAATATCCATGATGGAAATGAAGAGAATAGAACAGAAAAACCAAAAGAGAAATAGAGACAACAGGTTGATAACAGAGTTCACCAATCGTTGGCTATGTCTTAGAGCCCGCTTCCAAGTGGAGGACCTCTTTATTGCTCTTTAAAATGCTCAAAGTTCTCTTACATAGGCTCTTTGTTGTTACATAATGTGCTTCAGATCTACTGTGCAATACCTCCTTGCTTAGATTCAAGCATGCTCCATCAAATTCCTCTCAAAAACATGAGAAAAATGCCTCTCAAAACATGAGAAAAGGCCAAAATTTACAAACTACCCCTTCAAAACCCTGCATCAAAAAGTCTCCTACAAGCTTCAAAAAGCCTGTTTTATATATATATTGAGGCTCAGATGAGGAATCCCAACTTCCCTCAAGACTTGGCCTCTTTTTGGGATAAAATCCCCCTCCAAATGGCCCAAAATCATAAAAAAATCCATTTTCTGGGTTGAATATTAGTCAGAATCAATTAAAAATACCCAAAAACCATAGAAAAAACCCACTTTGCACAAAATATGGGCTTAAGCCCCCTAAAATAGGCATGCACCCCTTTCTATTGTCATATAACACCATAAAACCATGGGCTGGGGCTTAGCCCCAGCCCCCCTTCACGCCAAACCTTAATATATTACAACATTTATATAATAAAGAGGGATATATTTAACAAGCAATATGGTGGCACGTTGATAAAAGGGCTCTCCCAAAAGTGTGTTGGCTTGGTTGTAGGTCGTGGGTTCAAAACCCATGGACCCCAAAATTATTTTTGAAACTTGCCATACGTATGATGACTGGGTGCCATGTTGTTGCCCATGCCTGGGCCATGTGGCACCACCTCTTTTGTTCGAACTTTGCCACATGTCCAACTCTTATTGGATCTTCCATCTACATATGCCCAATCAACTGCTGCCACATCAACATCATGAGGTGTCTTTGGTGATGTCATGTGGTCGTCATGCTGATGTCAACATTGACTTTTTGCTAGTCCTTTGACTTTTTAGCTATTTGAGAAAGCGGTCAGAGTGCGATAACTCTCTCATATAGAGACCATTTGAGAAAGTGAATATATGGTCGGAATCAGCATGATGATCCAGTCGCGATGGAATTGGTTTCATGTCATTCTGAGAACTTTGAGTTTTGAGCATTTTTTGAGCCTGGGGAGCCTCTTAGATCATTCCTCCCCACTTTGGAAGCTTTTGGACCTCCAAAAGTCTGCTTTTACTCAGGTCAGAAGTGAGGGTACTACCTCCCCACTTGTCATGTATCATCCATCCTCTCTGTTGGGATAATGATCACCTAACTAATCACAACAAACATGAAAACTAAGATAACATTGTTTACCAAAGTAATCATTTCATTTATCGCACAATCATCTACATTCTTTGTTGCACTTTGCAGCCATACATCACTGAACAACAACAAACTAATCAACAATACTGAGTATGCAAATGAAAATGACAAAACATGCTTCCCCTTTTGAACAGGAACAATAATCAAATTATGCAGCYGAACCTCATGATGTACCCCTGGTGACACTTCATGACTGTTAGAATCATACTAAACCATCTCATGTTTAGAATCACTAATTCCATGTTTTGTTACAGACATAAGTGTTAAGATTTTGCTCKCATTTACCATTCTTTTCAAYTGCCCTGTAGCTGCAAAAGATCTGTTAGTTTTCATGCGATGAGCACGAACAATGTACTCTTTCCCATCTTTCTTGAAGCAATATTTATTATCCTCCATGTACAATATGGATTTTCTATCATAAAGGTAGGGGCTTCCCAAGAAAATCCCACATATGTCCAGTGGCATGATATCAAGCTCTACTTCATCAACATAGTTAGAAGTGATTGCAAACTTGATTTCACATTGCTTGGTTACTTGTAAATTGTTATCACCACATATCCATCCCAATGGATATGGTTTAGGATGTGACTTAGTCTCAAGTCCCAAGTTATTTACAACATATTCACTGATTAGATTTCCTTGTGATCCACTGTCTACAAGAGTATCAACTTTAACATTATGTGTTATAACCCTTATGTGGAAAAGTTCATTCCTTTTACACTGATCATTTACATCAACTGAACTAGAAGAGCTAGTACTTGCAATAGAATTTATACCCCAAATTCCCATAGCTACAACCTATGTCTCATCACCGGAATCTGATCCAAGATCCACTTGAACTGTCGTAGCTATGGTATTCTTCCTTCCATGTTTGGCATACTTATTTGGCTTCATGTCAGGATGCAAGACCCAACAACGATCTTCATCATGGCCTACTTTCTTTCAATGCTTGCAAGTAGGCTTCTCCTTTCTTTCCGTGGTTGTCTTCTTCTCTTTCCTTTTCTCTGCATCCTTTATTTTCCAAGTATCTGTAGAAACAATATCACCAACATTCCCTTTACTAGATTCAATGTGAATGGCTTGTACACATACTTCATCAAAATTAGAAGGATTTAGCATAAGAATAGTGTGCTTAAGATAAGAATGTAAACCACTAATATATTTTAGGAGTGTCTCTTGTGTATATAATAGAATACCCAAATTTAAAGCTTTCTTACAAAATATTTGAGTATATTATTGTACACTTTGACCTTTTGATTGCCTTAAACATTACCAATTCATCATTTCTTGTTGCATGTAAGCTAAAGGGTAAAATTGTTGTTTTAATGCGATAACAAAATCATTCCAGGAAGAGATTGTTTTACCACTTTTGTTAAGATCATCTCTAGTTCTTCTTTCCCACCATATCAGAGTTGTGCCCCCCATTTCGAGACTTGCTAGTTGGATCTTAGTTTCAACATCAACAATCTTTTGTATCCTGCAATATACTTCTAATTGTCTCACACAATTATCTATCTTTTCTGCATCTAATTCATCATCATAAGTGGGTAATTGAAACTTTACATCTAACTTTAATAACGACATATTAGAAGAATGATGAGTTTTTTTCTTATCCTTGAAGGAATGTACACTTGCTTCATTATTAGATGATGAGAATGAAGGAGAAGAAGGTTCCAAAGGTCCACCACCTCCAACTCCTCCTTCTGCTCTTACCGAAGATTCACCTTCTTCAACTTTTGGATTCCTTCGTTGACCTCTTTCATGGTAAAGTTCCTCTACCATGGCTTGCATCAATTTAAAGGCCTCGAATAAATCATCTTCGTATTTGAAGGGACCCAATCTCCATGGCAAAGACATCTCTTGCTTATGCGATCACCTTTGAATCTCTGTGTTAAGAGCCTGAAGTTGGCCTTCTCCTTGCTTGAGTTTTTCTCTCATGAGCATCCAATGCTTGCAATTCATGTCAAACCTTCAAAACCAAATGCTTTGATACCATAAACTTGATCCAAAAATGAATATATTACTGATAAATCGCAAGTTAGTTTAATGTATTTTAGGCATCAGATCTTTAAGAATGCGAAATACATTAATCTTATTATCTGGTTGTGGAATATCAAATGTGACTTTTACTTGATGCTTATTAATGAATAAAGAGATCAGACATTAATATCCATGCTGAAAATGAAGAGAATAGAACAGAAAAACAGAAAGAGAAATAGAGACAAGAGGTTGATAACAAAGTTCACCAATCGTTGGCTATGTCTCCGGGCCCGCTTCCAAGTGGAGGACCTTTTTATTGCTCTTTAAAATGCTCAAAGTTCTATTACATAGGATCTTTATTGTTACATAATGTGCTTCAAATCTACTGTGCAATACCTCCTTGCTCAGATTCAAGCATGCTCCATCAAATTCCTCTCAAAAACATGAGAAAAACACCTCTCAAAACATGAGAAAAGGCCAAAATTTACAAACTGCCCCTTCAAAACCTTGCATCAAAAAGTCTCCTACAAGCTTCAAAAAGCCAGTTTTACATAGATTTTGAGGCTCAGATGAGAAATCCCAACTTCCCTCAATATCTGGCCTCTTTTTGGGATCAAATCCCCCTCCAAATGGCCCAAAATCCTCAAAAAATCCATTTTCTAGGCTAAATATCAGTCAGAATCAATTAAAAATACCCAAAAACCATAGAAAAAACCCACTTTGCAAAAAATATGGGCTTAAGCCCCCTAAAATAGGTGCGCGCCCCTTTCTGTGGTCATATAACACCATAAAACCATGGGCTATGGCTTAGCCCCAGCACCCCTTCGCGTCAAACCTTAATATATTACAACATTTATATAATAAAGTGGAATATCTTTAACAAGCAATATGGTGGCAACTTAGTAAAAGGGCTCTCCCAAAAGTGTTTTGGCTTGGTTTTAGGTCGTGGGTTCAAAACCCACAGACCCAAAAATTATTTTTGAAACTTGCCATACGTATGATGACTGGGTGTCACGTGGCTGCCCATGCCTGGGCCACGTGGCACCACCTCATTTGCCCGAACTTTGCCATGTGTCCAACTCTGATTGGATCTACCATCCACATCTGCCTAGTCAACTACTGCCACATCAGCATCATGAGGTGTCTTTGGTGATGTCATGCTGACGTCATCATTGAATTTTTGTCAGTCCTTTGACTTTTTAGTTGTTTGAGAAAGCGGTCAGAGTGTGATAACTCTCACATATGGAGCCTGTTTGAAAAAGTGAATATATGGCCAGAATCAACGCAATGAGCCGGTCGCGATGGAATTGGTTTCATGCCATTCTGATAACTTTGATTTTTGAGCATTTTCTGAGCCTGGGGAGCCTCCTGGATCACTATGCATACCCGCCAAATATTTGAGTACATTTGGTCTCTTAGGAGAGATACCCTGTTAGGGACCTAACCTCCCTAACCCCTCATGTAGGTAGAATAATGAAGTTTCCATGTAATAAAGGAAAATATTAATAAGGCCTAGTAATAAGGAAGAATAAGTCAAATGTAAGAAGACCTAATAGAAGCTTCTGCTTCTAGAAGATCTTCCTCTATGTTTTTCTTGTGGTAGATATATTTAGTATAAATAGGAGTCGAGGGCATGAGAAGTTGTCTTGAGAATTAGTATAATAGAGCGCTGCTCTATTGGAGGTTTCCCCCTCGAAGAGGCAAGTGAAAATTGTTTCCTATCAATAAAGGTATTATTTTGGTGGTGTGGTTTCATCTATTTTGTTGTCCCTTTTTTATTGTCTGCAATATTTCTATTATTATAATAGATCTGGTATCTAACAAGTAGTATCAGAGCACTTTCCTTGGCAGAAACTATGGGTAATTTGATTTTTAGGGTAGAGACATATTCTGACATCTTAAATCTACAATAAGTTGTCGTTCAATGCATAAATCCACAGCCAGGGAAGCATACACACAAGAACTACAAGTGGTACTTAAGTGCACATTGTTGGCCACCCTTGTAACCCCTGTTGTTACCCCTTTGAGTGGTAGTGCATCAAACAACACATGTATACAAACTGAACTATATATCCCGAAGCCCTCTTTAGATAAATTGATCGGCCTCGTGACTGTTATAGTGCCACCAAGAACAACACTCAGGAAGATACTCTCTAGTACTTGGGTAATCGGGTAGTACGCCTAAGGTACAATATAGCCTCCTTAGTTGGTGCCTTGAGATATTAGTCCGAGTACTATTATTCAACCTTGCATGTATATAAAAGAGATATAACACAGGGAAAACCCTTGCCTATAGGCACCCTGAAAAACCCTAACCCTTGGGATGGAAACAAAATAGAACAAGAACAAACAATATATATTGTCATGCAACCTTTTCATCTGCATTCAAGTTGCAAAATTACTACATATTTCTTCCTATTAATAATTTGGGAATTTCTCCACTACAATACTATTTAGTTCGGATTATCACACACCATTATTTGATACCTATCCCATGGACTCCTCTTTTTGTTCTGATCGCAGTAATACCTATCATTTTCAACCTTTTTTGTGTGTGGTCCCAACCCCTTTCAACCCCCTTATTTCGGACTTACCCCATTGCATTCCCCTCTTCACCCTGATCATTGTGATACCATTTACCAATAACTCCTTTTATGTGTGGACCCACCTGTCCCTTTCCAGTTCCCCCCTTCATCATGGCCCACACCCATATCCAAGACCTTGAAGCCCGCCTCAATACCTTATCATCTGATTTCATAGAGGCCTAAAAGGAAGTGTGGAAACTCAATGCCAATATTACCACCATCAATAAAAAAAATTATTCCACCATAGACACCAAAATGGAAACCTTGAAATATGACCTCTCTACCCATATTGAATCCTTCGTTGCCTAGATCTATGCCAAGTTGAATATTATTGGAGAACTTACCTCATCTGACCAATATTTACACCCCGAAGGTGAGACTTCCTCCAATTCCCAAATTTTTTAGTCCCATCACTTTTAGCGTGGCATACCCCTTCCTTGATTGCATGTAAAGAAATTTTATGGCTTGAATCCCACCAGCTAGGTAACTCAAATGGAACACGATTTCTCTTTGTACAAAATTACAGATGAGTTGGCCAAACTTTGGCATGGTGTTCTCCATCTAGATTAAGAATGTTGGCAATGGTGGCAATGGAGAAAAAATTCCCACCAAGGGTATGTGTCTTGGACACACTTTCTTGTAGATATTTATGAACACTTTGACACTTACACCCACCATTTAGGTTGTTTGACAAAGTTGAAACAATTTGGAACAGTGGAAGACTTTATAGTTTCTTTTGAGCACTTGGATTTCTACACAGAGGGCATGTCTAATGATTTTTTCTAAGAATGATTTATCAGTGGCCTCAAGGATGAAATATGTTCCCACATCCTCATGTCTCTTCCCCAGAGTTGGGTGGAAGATACTAAAAGAGCTAAGGAATCACAATGGGTTGTCTCTTCACCAGAAATCCATCTTTTATTCCTCTCCCTAAACCAGTCACTCCCAACCCTCCTTCCAGTACACTGAAGATCCATAAATTGACTTGGGAAGAAATGGTTGAATGCAAACTCAAGGGCCTTTGTTATAGTCGGGATGAAAAATGTTTTTCTGAGCACAAGTGTAAGGACAAAAATATTTTTATGGACATATCCAAATATTTTTTTGAAGAAGAGGTTGAGGCTCCCCCTATGACCGAATCACCTGAACCCACTAACCTTACTCCACCCTCGAACCCCCCAGAAGTCGAACTAGTCATTTCTCTAAATTCTCTCATTGGATTCTCTGCTCCCCAAACCCTCAAGCAAATTGATTACATTAAGCATCGAAAGGTCATCATCCGCGTTGATAGTGGCAACACCCATAATTTTATTCATCATCGCATTGCCCAAGAAACTAATTGTTATATTTGTGCAGTCAATAAATTTCAAATTATGATTTCCAATGGAGGGTCCATGAAATGTGGGGGGCATTGTGAAAATGTGCATCTCCAAATTGGTTAGTACAACATGAAATATCATATGTTTTCTATCGATATTAGTGGTTGTGACATTGTGCTGGGTGTTGAATGGCTAAGGACTCTTGGCCCCATTCTCATCGATTTTAAGTAATTAACCATTCAATTCAACAAGGAGGGGAAACAATACAATTTCCAAGGAATCACAACAGGTTCCCATGAGATCATCAGTTCCCATTGCATGGAAAATCTCCTAAAAAAAGTTCATTCCAACATTATTGCACGACTCTATTCCATTCAAGCCACTGAGACACCTTTTGTGCATCTTGACCTTGAAGCTATCCTCTCCAAACATCAATATGTTTTTTCCACTCCCCATGGACTTCCCCCTTCATGATCATTCCATTCCCCTCATCCCCAACATCCTTCCTCCCAATGTTCATCCCTATCATCATCCCTTTCCCTAGAAAAATGAAATTGAGAAAATTGTTCAAGAATTGTTCACCGTGGGTGTTATCCGTCCTAGTACTAGCCCCTATTATTCTCATGTGGTCATGGTAATTAATAAAGAAGGTTCTTGGCACATGTGTCCTAACTTTTGTTCCCTCAAAAAACTCACCATAAAAGACAAATTTCCCATTCATTTCATTGATGATATGTTGGATGAATTAAGTGGTGACCAGTTCTTTACTAAACTTGATATTCATTATGGATACAACCAGATACATATGAAAGAGGTAGACATTCCTAAGACTTCATTTCTCACTCATGAGGGCCACTATGAGTTCTTGGCCATGCCCTTTGGCTTATGTAATGCTCCCTCCACTTTCTAAAGCCTCATGAATCATGTCTTTCGTCCTTTTTTCCATCATTTTGTCTTAGTTTCCTTTGATGATATTCTCATCTATAGTAAAACATGGACGACCCATCTTGCTCATGTGGATCGAGTTCTTCATCTACTCTCTCAGCACCAAATTTTCCTCAAACAATATAAATGTGCTTTTGGAGCCTCGAAAGTCAAGTACTTGGGTCATATTGTTGGAAAGGATCATGTCAAGGTGGATCCTAATAGTATTGAAGCTATGAAATATTGGCCTCACCCCACAACTCTCAAAAGCTTGCGTGATTTTCTGGTTTTAGCATGATATTATCAAAAGTTTTTAAGAATTATGGAAAAATTGTGGTGCCTCTCAATGCTCTCCTTAAAAAGAATGCTTTCACTTGGAATCCAAAAGTTGATCATTCATTCCAAGCCTTGAAGGAGGCTATATGCACCACTCTTGTCCTCTCCCTTCCCAAATTCACAAAGATCTTTGTCCTGGAATGTGATGCTTCAGGGAGAGGAATTGGAGTAGTCCTTATGTAAGATGGTCAACCTATCAGAGTGACATTTGGGAAAATCAATATATGAAAAGGAAATGTTGGTTGTTTTGCATGCAGTGGATCTATGGAGCCCTTATCTATTGGGGAAATGCTTCCAAATTAATACAGATCATCAGAGCCTCAAGTGTTTTCTCGAGCAATGT
>SNQJ01S0004401.1:60787-72651 GCA_010110895.2 Picea sitchensis
TTTTGCTTCTGGGAGTCGCGTCCCCCTTTTGTCGACATCAACACACTTTTCCAGAAGGGAGACAGTATCTTGATTCTCATTCTCTATTAATGAGAGATCTCAGACGACACAGGGAGAAACAACATTGCTCCCTGCTGTCGTTGGCCCCCATAACATTCGACGCCAACACTCTCTCATGTTATGGTGGGTCTTACTTTGCGACTATTGCAGTTCTTTTTGTCTTTTGCCGAAGACCTCTGAACTTGGTAGGGCCATCAATGCCCACATCATCATCGTTGCTTATTACAGTGATCATTGCCTGTTATTCAGAGTATGTTCCGTTGCAGAATTGTCTTCTGCCTTTCTCATTTACCGCCCCTGAGGGTGCTGCAGTTGTCTACACCAACACTTCCGTCATCTTTTTTCAGAGTTACATCACACGAGCATGGGGCATGCCCGCCTCATTTGTACACAGTTGTATATTTTTTTCATGCACGTCTCTCAGAAGGTCGAGATACCGGTTCCTTTTTCCTCCAACGGATCGCTCCGAAGGGTCCCACTATTGCTTTCCCTTACAACAACATTCTCAGTAGAAGAAACATTGGTGGATTTCGGCTATACATATGCTCCTAACCTCATCCATCAGGGGGCATCTGTTATCACCGAAATTTCGTCTACACATGGCGACAAGAACTCCACATCATCAAAACAGCAATGAAGTCATTCATGACACTGAATTAAGTTCACAGCATTCCAGAAGGGTCAAAAACTATACAAAGTAACCAAAAATTGAAGGGCGCTTTACAGCAGCTTGATGCGTGCGCATACGCGCGGGACAAAAACGTGTTACTAGCGCATGCACGCCTGACGCGTGCCTGTCAACACAAAAACCTGCGCATATGCTAATACGGCGCATTAATTTCATAAGTCGGCCTCCCGACCGCCTATGGACCAGCCCCCAAGATTATTTGACCCTCAAATCAGGGTCAGCTCTGCAAATTCGGCGAATTAAATGACCTAAGTGAACCCTAAACAGGTCCTGGTTCACACCGGAAGTTGGTTACGTGACCGCCTGGAAAAATGCTATAAATAGCCGTGAAGACTCACTGTTTTACCAGAGAATTCGAAGCAAAGTTACGCTGTCCAGATGAATCAGAGCTCATTCTTTGACAAGCAATCCATCAACAGCCTAACCCAGAGTTCTTTCACCACTCAGTTCAGTTCTATTCATTTTGTAAGGAAAGCATTGTGTTGAGGGCCCCGAAGGACCTTCCGCTGAAGGGAGGAGGAACCCCTATCTCTGTCTTCAGCGTGTGCTCTGGTTTCGTTAATAGATCAAGCCTGGAACCATTGACGACCCTCTTGTCTTATGATTGATGTTTTTGTTTATTTTCGCAGTGTTATTTATTTTCAGTTGATAGTTAGATTGTATTCTGTTTTGTTTTCTGTTTTCTGTTAACTCCATGCTGCCTCAGATTTTCTGCCTTGATGAACCCAATAGGGCATGCAGAGAAGTCTCCATTTTGCTCACCTGGTGATCTTTTGTCCGCGAACAGCTATGTCCACCAGATAAATTTCCAAGTCCTTCCTTTATTATTATCCATCAAATGAAGGGATACAACCTACAACACACCCGAAACTTCCTCTTATTTCTCTCACAGTATCCTCTCTCAAAATACAATATTTGCAATGATACACAGTGAAAATACAATTCCCTCATAAAAGAGGGTTTCCTTCTAGGGAACAAAACCCTAACATAACTTCTACCATCAGATCCGTGACCTTATGATGAATGGTCCAGATTTAATATTAAATTACAATATACATCTATAAGGAAAGTTTTCCTTCGAGGGCTTCTCCCCCAAACTCCCATTGGGGAATGTTATCCCACAAACCCCCATTAGGGGCACTCTTTCCCCCGGACCCCCTAGCTAGGGGGATGAGACCCCCATACCCCACAAGGGGGAAATCCCCCCTTGCAACCCCCACAATATTGTGGAGGGGTGTACAATATTATGGGGTGGAAAATATTATGGGGTGTACAATCTTCATGGGGTATAAACATGACTAAAAACAAAGACCTCTAAATCAGGAAGATAATCAAGCTCCATAACCAACAATCTCCCAATAGGAAACTGATCACAACAAATCCACCGTTGGTGTACTTGCTAGACTATGATCCACCTTGGACCTAGAAAATTTCTCATATTCAACTTCATGCTTGAAGACCAATTGAAACTGAGCAGGAACTTAGTTTCTCCCTGGTTACTCCCTTTGTTAACATCTCTGTAGGATTATGACTACTTTGTATCTTTTCCAACTTCAAATGTCCATCTTCCAATATGGATCGTATGAAATGGTACCTGATTTGTATATTCTTAGTCTTTGAATGGAAGGATGGGTTATTTTCAATATGAATGGAACTCTCATTGTCATCGTACAAACTATTATTATCTTGATTCTTTCCCAATTCCTCCATAAATCTCTATAACCAAATCATCTATTTACTAGCCTTTATAGAAGCAACATACTCTGCCTCTATTGTTTAAAGTGCAACAACCTTTTGTAGTTTCAAAATCTAACTTACTGTTGTTCCACCTACAATTAAAACATACCCTATGGTGCTCCTCTTGATATCTTTATCACCTGCCATATCTGAATCAACATATCCCTGTAGAACAGTTTGTGAACCTCAAAAACATAATACATGAGTAGAAGTACCTTTAAAATACTTGAGAATCCACTTTACTGCCTCCCAATTTTCTTTACCTGGATTGTTCATATACCTACTCACAACTCCCATCCTATGTGCAATATCTGGTCGTGTGCAAACCATTTCATACACCAAGATGCCAATTGTTGATGAATAAAGGACCTTGGACATCTATTCTATCTCATCCTGTGTCTTGGGACACATTTCTTTGGTTTATTTGAAATGGTTGGCCAAAGGTGTACTATCTATTTTTTCATTTTGCTTTCTAAACCTCTCCAACACCTTCTCTATGTACTCACACAAAGACAATGTCAAATTGAGATTTTTACTATCTTTTGTTATTATCATACCAAGGATTTTCTTTGCAACACCCAAATCCTTCATCGCAAATGAATTAGCTAATTTCTTCTTGAGMAGATTTATATCTTTATACCCTACAACAAGCATGCCATATACATACAATAGAAAGATAATATAGCTTCTAGTTTCTAGCTTTTTAAAATAAACACAGTGATCAGAATGACATCTACTATARCCTTGTTCTTTCATAAGCCTATCAAACTTCAAATACCACTTCCTTGGAGCTTTATTTAGGCCATACAAGCTCCTCTTMAACCTGCATACCATATTTTCCTTCCCTTTTACCTCATACCCCTGTAGTTGTTGCATATAAATCTCTTCCTCCAAATCCCCACGGAGAAAAGTTGTTTTTACATCTAACTATTCAAGATGTAAATATTCTACTACCACAAGACTTAAAATAGTCCTAATTGAATTCATTTTAACAATAGGAGAAAATATTTCATCAAAATCTATACCTTTCTTTTGTGCAAAACCCTTTACAACAATTCTAGCCTTGTACCTCCCTTTTCCTCCATCTTCTTCCTTCAACTTGTAAATCCATTTATTCTGAAATGCTCTTTTTCCTGCAGGAAATTGAACCAACTCCCAAGTCCGGTTATTTACCAAGGACTCCATTTCTTCTTTCATGCCTTGCTCCCACTTCTTTTTAGTGTCTGCTTGCATTGCCTCTTCATAACATTTTGGTTCACCATAATCATTCAATAATAAATAATACAATGAAGGAGAGTATCCTTCAAGGGGTCTGCTTAACCAGGTAGATATTCTAACAACACTTGCAGGAGTTTGAGGTACCTATTGTTCTTGTTGTTGTACATTTTGATTTTCTGGTACCTTTGGAATTTATTTTTCAGTGATCTCATCAAGCACTATGTATTCTAGTTTTTTTTTTCCTATTTCTTTCCCTGCAACTGATCTTTGTACATTACCTTCTCATTGAATATGAAATCTCTAATTCTAATGATTTTGTGATTTTCATAATCCCATAAGTGATAACCAAAATCATTAACACCATATCCAATAAAGGTACACTTCTTGGATTTTTCCTTAAGCTTTGTTCTATCTTCTTTATCAATATGGACAAATTCTTCACAACCGAAAGTCTTCAAAAAAGAATAGTTTTCCTTTTTACCTGTCCATGCCTCCTCTGGAATTCCACCATCCAAAGCGATTGAAGGTCCTCTTTTTATTAAGTAAACAAAAATATTTACAACATCTGCCCAAAAATGTAAGGGAAACCCATAATGCAATCTCATACTCCTTGCACACTCCATGATTGTCCTGTTCATCCTTTCTGACACACCATTTTCTTTTGGTGTTTGCGGAATTGGTTTCTCTCTACAACTCCTATGGTATGAAAAATAATCATCAAAACACTTGTTGCAATATTCACCTCCATTGTCTCATCTGAGACACTTCAACCTTTTTTATGTCTCATTCTCAACCAAATCTTTCCATTTCTTAAAAGTATCAAAAACATCATATTTTTGTCGAATGCAATAAACCCAAGTTTTTCTAGTTGCATCATCAATAAAAGTAACATAATAAAGAGAGACACCAAGAGATGATACATAAGTTGGTCCCCAAACATCTGTATGCACAAGCTCTAACCTTTCACTCTTATTTTCTTTTCCAACTCTGAGAAATCTGACTCTCTTCTGTTTAAGATCTGGAAACAAATTTCTTTTGTGAAGTATATGCATCCCCTTCTCACTCATGTGTCCAATCCTATGGTTCCATAGTGATGTATCCACTCTTGTAGAAGCTAAAGAGATAGGAGTTAGTATTACCAGTACATAAATACAATGTACCTACCTTCTCTCATTTTTCCATCACTAGTGATCCTTTGGTGACCTTCCACTCCTTATCTGTAAATATGGATATACAACCTTTACTTGCCAACTTCCCTATTGAAATTACATTTTTCCTTATATCTAGAGCATTTCTTACCTCTTTCAACAACCATTGGTTTCCATTCCTTTGCTTTGTTTTTACCTTTCCCATTCCAACAATTTTGCATGGTGCATCATCACCCAAATGAACCTGTCCAAAATCACATTGAACATAATCTAGAAAATGTTTCCTATGGGGTGTGGAATGAAAGGAATCCCTTGAATCTACTAACCAAGGGTCATATATATTATCTACAAAAAGAATCAAAGCATCTTGTAACACATCACCTATTACATTTGCTTCTTGATTCTTTTCCTGTTGTCCATCTCTTTGTTTCTTTGGAGCTCTGCAGTCTTTCTTCAGATGTCCATTCTTCCCACAATTACATCACTCTATCTTTCCCAGTCTAGATTTAGATCTTCCCTTCCTAAAATTCCAATGGTTCCCTGAGCCCTTTCCTCTATCCTTTTGTCTTCCCATGTTCTCCATGTTTAACGCATTACCTGATGTCTCACATGTGATTTTTCATCGCATTTCCTTGCTAAGAATAACACCAACAACATCATCAAATTTTAATGTGTCTGAACTAGAGAAAGAGCTACTTACAACCATGACCAAGCCATTATAACTTTCCGACAATGAGCACAATATTAGAAGATCCCTAACCTCATCATCAAAGTCCACTTTTACATAACTTATTTGATTAGTAACCTTATCAAATTCATTTAAATGATCTGCAACAGACCCACCTTCTAATATATTCATATTAAATAATCTCTTCATTAGAAATACCTTATTGGACACCGAGGGGTTTTCATATAGTTTAGCCAATGCATCCATCAGCTCCTTCGTTGTCTTTTCTTTTGAAATATTGAAATCCACCAACGTTATCAGGCTCAGTCGTATCGTTCCTAGTGCCTTTCTATCAAGAACCTCCCATTCTTCGTACTTCATGGCCGTCAGCTTCTTTGTTATTCCACCCAATTATAGGAATATATCCTTCTGATATAAATAATCTCCCATATGCATATTCCATAACTAGTAGTTTTGGTCGTTAAATTTCTCAACCCTAAACTTTCCATCTTCCGCCATTGCTCCCACTCGAACCAAACATTGATCCAGATTATTTTCGGCATGAAATGAGAGCAGAGATATAATAAAGAAATGTACAAAGATATCTCGGATATCCAATAATATAAAATAAATTTATCAAAGATGCAACCATAAAAACATAGATGCAGTAGTACACAATTTTCTATTAATGAGCGAAAATGTACAAAGAATGTAAAAATACAGAGTGAAACACTCGCTAGAGTGGTGACAACTTATCTCTGAAAAGATATGTGTCCTCTACTCGCCTTCGCAAGAATATGATTTTACAATGAGGCTCCAAAGGCCTTTTTATCATAAATAAAATCTAAAACCCTAACCCCGGAAGATGAAAATCCAACATTTATGTGGACCTCGTTTTGGGTAGTTTGGTGTATCAACTTCCTGGGGGCGCAGCTTTGGCATACGATCTCCGTTTGGGATGCACGATAACTCATGGGAAAGGTATCGCCAAGGAGATTCATTTTGGGGGATCAATAAGAGACTTTGGCTATCATTGAGAATATTGATCCTGAAAAACCTTCATTTATGACCTCAAAATGGCCCCAGAAGTTAAAAACTGCTAAAAATAGTAAATTACCAAAATTGCCAAAAACGTTTTTTGAGCCAGTTGGAAAAGGTGGGTGGCCACTGATATCCACCTAGATCAATCCTCCCTCCTTAGGAAGAAATGTTCTCCATTGTGTTGACTACCCAGAGGAGAGGGAAAATCATTTGTTGAATTTTCATCTTGATGAGCTACTTGCCTTATTGGAGAAGTTGTGCTACTTAGCTTGTTAAAGGTTGTCACGAACCTGTGGCTAGAAGGGTTGGACCTTTTTAACCAGTATAGCTACATGAAATGCCTATGTGAAGAAGTAATATTTACACTTTGTTGCAATCTTGTCAACCTGCTTCTTTTGGATAGAAGGTGCTTGTGTTGAGGCTATAGTGGTTGCAGTATCCTTATGTTCACCTTTTGAACAGATTGTGAAGAAGATGAATTTTGTAGTATGAGATACTACTTTGAGAAATTGTTTAGGTGGGATGTAGTAGTTGAAACTACCTACGGTATCCTGTAGAGATGAAGGCCCCCAGTAACAATGCAGAAACCTCTGGGGTCGAGACTCATAGATAACACAATGCTTCATATATGGTTGTCCCAAGGGGACATCAGGACATATAGAGAAGCATCATAATACCTCATCCTTGAAGGATTGGATGTCGTGCTTGACAATCGACACTAATGGTTGACAAGAATATCTCATCCATGGTGAATCCATTTGATGTTGTAATGGTTGACAAGAATATCTCATCCATGGTGAATCCATTTGATGTTGTATGGCTATGGGTGCGGTGTTGTCGACAATCCCAACTGTTTGATGACCTCTGCTGAGATGAGGTTCTTCTGGCTTCCGCAACCAATAATAAAATGTAGTGGGGTACCCTTCACCCACATCTCTGAATGAAAAAGGCACTCCCCCTCTTCAGGATCTGTTGGTTCTTCTAGTTGAATTGTTGTGGTCACGACAATAGCAATGGAGTCTACATCAATGATCTGTCTTCTATCAATATTTTCTGAATCAAATTCTGAATTAGGGTTTGGCTCCTTCTCTTTGATCTCGGCCACCAATGACTGTTTTGAGAAAAATTCATTGGTGTTGTGCCAGGGGATTTTGTGGAAATCACACCATTTTCTAGTGTCCTTCTTTGTCTTTCCATGACCCTTCTTTTCCTGTGGCTTAGACTAATTTTTGGGAGACTGTTTGTTAAGTCTGTCTTTATGATACTTTGGTTGTTGCTGATTTGCAGACCTAAACTCCTGCTTGTTTTCCTGCTTAAATTTCTTCTCAATTTTAACAACATATCGATAAGCATAACCTAGTGATGAGGTTTCCAAAAAATCCATTTTAGTTTGGATGTATCTGTGTAGAGCCCCATGGTATTTCATAACCAAATGTCATTCAGAGTCTTTGATACGAATCTTTGTGCGCAAGGTATGGAGGGTATTGGTGAACTCTGGAACTGCTTGGCCCTGTCTTTCCACAGTGTGGTCCATCTCATGTACTGGTCCTCATAATTTCCAACAGGGTAATACTGTTCCTTTACCACATCTAAAAAAAAATCCCAAGTGGGCTCGGCCCCATATATTCTAGACTCCTCTGTGGAAATTTGCTCCCAGTAAGTTTCCCACCAATGTTTGACATGGGGGAGATCCTTAAGGAGTGTGAAGGTGAAATTTTCCCTGTCGGATAAATTGTGAACAAATAAATAACCTTCTAGCAGATTTAACCATTTTTCTAGGGCATCCACATCTATCTATCCTTCAAATATGGGAATATCAAAATTAACTTGTACCTTGAAAGGCGAGGTGCCTCCAAAGTGGTTTCTTGATGAATACATGCTTTTTGTTATCGACAAATGTTGAAGGATGTGGGAAACATTATCCATCATTTCATCCCTCCATCGTGTGAGAGCTTGCTCAAGCAACATATTAATAGAATCGTCTGCTCTGTCGTTTTTATTTTCTTCTTCCATGGAGGGTTTCTTGGGTGTGCGAGAGAGATTGTACTCAAGAGAGACAAGTTTGAGACCCAACTTTCTATACTCGGACCTCGTCAGGGACATGCACTGAAAAACGATCAAGAGTAGCTTGCTTTGACACCACTAATCCGGATTATTTTCGGCACAAAATGAGAGTGGAGATATAATAAAGAAATGTACAAAGATATCTAGGATATCCAATAATATAACAAAAATGTATCATAGATGCAACCATAAACACAAAGATATACTAATACACAATTTTCTATTAATGAGAGAAAATGTACAAAGACTGTAAAAATACAGAGTGAAACACTCGTTAGAATGGTGGCGGCTTATATTTGAGAAGAGATGTGTCTGCTACTCGCATTCGCAAGAAGATGATTTTAAAATGGGGCTCCAAAGGATTTTTTATCATAAATAAAATCCAAAACTCTAACCTCGGAAGATGAAAATCCAATAATTTTGTGGACCTCGTTTTGGGTAGTTTGGTGTATCAACTTCCCAGGGGCATAACTTTGGCACACGATCTCCGTTTGGGGAGCACGATAGCTTGTTGGAAAGGTACCATCGAGGATATTAATTTTGGGGGATCAAATAGATCCTTCAGCTAACATTGAAAATATCGATCCCAAAAAAGCTTCATTTAAGCCCTCAAAATGACCCTAGAAGTTAAAAACTGCTAAAAATAGTAAATTACCAAAATTACTAGAAAACTGTTTTGAGCCAGTTGGAAAAGATGGGTGGCCACCGATATCCACCTGGATCAGGAACCCTCTTTTCCTACGAGTTACCTTTTCTCTTATACCAGTTGTTAGAAAAATGGGATTGTGGAGCAATAAAATAAAGAAAATGCGGAAATAAAACACGGAAGCTACACAATACAATAGAGACACATATATACCTGGTTCACCCAGTGTGGGCTATGTCCACCAGAGAAATTTCTAGGTCCTTCCTTTATTATTATCTAGCAAATGAAGGGATACAACCTAAAACACACCCACTGTAACTTTCTCTTCTTTCTCTCACAGACTCCTCTCTCATAATACAATATTCGTAATGATACATAGCCATAATACAATTCCCTCATAAAAGAGGGTTTCCTTCAAGGGAAAAAAACTCTAACATAAATTATGTCATCATATCTATGACCTTATGATGAATGGTCCATATTTACTATGAAATTACAATATACATTTACAAGGAAAATTTTCCTTCGGGGAACACTATCCCCCGAACCCCTATTGGGTGCCCGCTTTCCCTCGGACCCCACAGGGGGAGGAAAGCCCCCCCTGCAACCCCATGTGTGGAGGGGTGTACAATATTCTGGGGTGTGAAATTTTCATGGGGCATAAACACAGTTGTAAACAAATACCTATGAACCAGGAAGATAATCTGGCTCCACAACCAACACCTCAAAGACCCTGAGGTACTTTTCCAAGATTAGTCGTAGGATAGGAGGAAAGACTTGGATGAAATTAAATTGATAAATCACATAATATTTTCCTTTATTCAAAAAAAATTCCATCCTATGAGAGCTGGTGATTTCAGGGGATCCAACTTGGAGGCCTCAGAGGGTATAGGGGTGAGCCTCTTGGGTGAAGCTCATATATAAATCTTGGTAATCCATTGTAATCAGTCCCAGGGTGTGAATCCATTATACACAAAATCCAATATCACAACCACCCATGGAAATAGAGAATATGTGATTTTTCAGATGATAATCACCCATTTGGATTTTGACATTCTCACAATGTCCCTCACACTTCATCATACCACCATTAGCTATGAGTATTTGAAAATTAGAAACTAAGGGGACAAAGAAATGGATCTCTTCAGTGAGCCTACGATGAAAACAATTATGGGTTCTACCACTATCAATCAACACCACAACCGACCTATGTTTGATGTATCCATTAGTCTTGAATTTCTGTGGGGATGAAATACTCAAGAGGGCATGAAGAGATATGACAGGTTTCGTTAGTTCCATAGGGGTTGCAGCTGAATCTTTGAGGTGTAAATTTGGTTGGGTGTCCTCTTGGTCAAGAGCCTCATCTGATGGGATGTATTCATAGGAAGTCGAAGTTTATGCATCAATCTGGAAGAAATTTTGTTCACAACATTTATGGCTCGATGAATACTTGTCATCAGTGTAATAGAAAAGTCCTTTCTTGTGATGTTCTACCATTTTTTCTACAGATACCTTTTGTACTTTCAACATTTGTGTTGGAGCTAATGTATCCCCTAGGAGAGGAAAATTGGGAAATGTATTTCACAGAGGTTGGACCTGAAGAATGTTATCTTCTTCCCTGTATAATTGGCACGCCTACAACCAAGTGATCGGATGATGCATGCAAACATGAGCCTTAATGGTGTCTTTTAGGATAGTGATAAAGCATTCAAGATATAACTCATCCGATAATCCCTCAGTGCAGATGGCCAATTGTTCAAATTTTGTGATGATGTTGGTCACATATCATGTTTGTTTGACCTTGGCAAGTCAGCCCCAAAATTGGGATTGCCTATCAAAATGGGCACAAACCGCTTTGGTGAACATGGTCCAAGTAGGTAAGCCTGAATATCATTTCTTATGCCATTTCCACCATTTTCATGTTTATGGATCCAAGTACAAAACTCCCACATGGATTTTGGTCTCATCATCTCGAATATCATGGAGGGAGAAGTAGTGTTCCATTTGAGAAACCCATCCTGTCAGGTCAGATCCATCAAATTTATGCATCTCAACTTTGGGAACCTTATTATAGGAATGTGGAGGACCCCAATGAGAGTGGGAATAATGAGGATGCTCAGAATGGGAGGAGTGAAGATCCTCGAAGTGGGACTTAGGGTGATTCCCCTTGATGCGTTGTGCCAATGTGTTGAATGTGTCCTCAAGGGACTCCTGGAGGGCGGTCATAGTCGTGTTCAATGAGGTGACCCAAATTTCCAAGTATTCCATGGTCTGAGCACGGGTTTGGGTAGGGGACATGGGGAAAACTGAGGGAGAGTGTACATCCTAGGATAAGGAGTCTAGTGGGATAGGGGGCCAATAACGGGGTAGGAAAGGGGTTAGGCCATAGAAAAATAGGGTTAAAAGTTATAGGTACCACTATTATCAATATGAAGAGAGGAATCCAATGGGATAGGTCTCAAATAAGGGGGCGAGAAAGGGGCCAGGCCACAAAAAAATAGGGTTAAAAATGAGAGGTACCACTACGATCAGGATGAAGAGAGGAATCTAATGGGATAGGTCTCAAATAAGGGTGTGGGTCGCCCTAGAATTTTT
>SNQJ01S0004401.1:73804-97790 GCA_010110895.2 Picea sitchensis
TTTTTTTTTTCTAGTGAGCATTTTTTTTACCTAGTGTTCAATGAAGGGCATCCTAGTCTTGTTTTGGTTTATCTTCATATGAAAAACATGGTTGAATGGATAATATTGGTTGATGGAAGAATGTAGACCAACACACTTTTTCATTAAATATGATTGTCTTGAGCTTCCATGTTTTGATTTTGGTGTTCTTTCATGGGTTAGGTTATAGAAAGTGTTTGCCTAATTTCCATGCCACCTGAAGTGGATGATGGGTGGATAATAACAAAATCTGCAGTCTCTTTTTGCCTCACATGGATCCTTCCCATTGCACATTTCACTACTAACGACCTATTTTAACTACACCAAATACCATTACCTATGTATGCTTTCATGATGTAGGTCTATGAATGGTTTAAGTGAATAATTGTATAATATGCCTATGCATTAATATCAACTTTGAATGGATTATCAAGTTGTAAGGAAAGTCATTTTGGAATTACTAGTTAATTAGGGAAAGGGTACTATTAAGACTTTAAATGATATTCCCAAGTGGATTTCGATTCTTACTCAAAATAGAAAAGCCTGTAGATGTTTATGTTGAGTGATTTTTATGGAAATTTGTATTCCTTAATAGATAGGCTTGTTGTAGTTTCAAAATTTTTAATTTATCAGGGATTGCGTATGTGGATAGATTGTTATTGATAGTTGACAGTTGATATCATTATGCACGTACGCGCGTGCGCACACACACACACACACACACACACACACACACACACACACACAACTTGATTATGTTTTTGATGAATGAGGAAAGTAACAGAGATAGTTCTAAACAAATTAGTTTTTTAATATGGCTTAAAGGAACTTTGGATAAATGCTTAGCTAAATAGTTTTGGATCAACGAGACTTTATTTAATGATTTTTAAAGAAATGTACTCACTAATAGAGTTGTTGGAACCATATTTTTCCTAAGTCACCAACCTTGTTTGACCAATGTAACCTTCCAATTTATTTTCATCCAAAAACTAATTTATTATGCTCAAAAAATCACTTATTGAGAAATTTAGGGGAAAATTATAACTATTCATCTGTCATCCCACCCTCTATAAAATTAGTGGAAGGAAACCTAAATATGGGTGGATATAGAGATAAGTTATTATTGATTTCTACATTTGCATATCAAATCCTATATTATTTTAATTCATCAAGTGTCTTGATAGTTTCTTGTAATGGTGTGATGGATTATAGCAAAGGTCAAGCATTAGGGTGAAATAATGTTTTCTTTCTTTCGAATGTAAATTTTTTTATGGGTTCATGGTTACATTTTATATCAATTTTCAAAGGATTAACATAGCCATGTACGTAGATACCTTCCAAACAATCTGGTCATAGAGGTCATAAAATCTTGCACCATCTAAGGCTTCACTTTTCTTGGTTTTTTGTTTGTAATAAGTGGCATATGGTTTCATAAACATCCCCTTGGGAGCCTAACTAGTTGTGAGCCTTGTTTGGTTTATTTTGTTGTTGAAATCAATCTTTCAATAAATAAATAAATCATTTCTCTAGGCATATCTATGTTGGCTCTATGTATTTTATTATCTTTTTAGTTTTCCTCTTTCCTTTTAAAAGCATGTTTTAGTTTATACCTTGTTAATTTGCTTTGTATTATATAGATACCTTTGATAGTGTTGTTTTGATTAGGAGAAACTATTTTCAATTTGATTCTATTGGTTTTATTTTTCTTATATATTTCATTTCATCATGCATATTAACTTCATAGTTGTATTAATAATTACCATATCAAGACAATAGTACTAATTTGCATGTAAAACATAATTAATCACTAACTTAAGGATCATATTTAAGGAGACTTAGTACCTTTAAGGTGGAAGCTCCACTAACTCATATTAACAATCAATATTAGTATGAGTAGTCAATTAAAGACAAAATAACTACTTGGGATTCCATCCCCAAAGTTTTCCTCTGACTAACTCCATAGGACTGTTTGTGTGTTCTTTTTTGAATTGTGATTTTTTTATGTATCAAACATTAGACTAGGTTGTCATGCCTTTGTAGTGTTGGGGTTACAAGAGGTGGAAGTATTAGTCCTCTCATTCAAGTTGAACACTAGTGTTGTTGGAAATATTAGATCCATAGGTTGCTATCTTACCCTCTGTGTCGTCATTAATGTATTTCTCCTTTTGCTTGATGGGGAGGTCAAATAAGGCCTTCCTCATTGCTTGCAAGTTCTCTATCAAAGTCTTAGATATTCCATGGTTCAACAATTACATCACCCCCACTACATGCTTGTCTTTACCACTTGACACCTAATCTCCTTCTCCAACTCCTTTTTTTTCACAATTTAATCTTTTGAAAAACATATTGCAAAAATAAGGAGAGAATAAAATTTTGGAATACCCAAATACGTATATAAATACCTATGAATATTTATCCTTCCATGAAAAAATGTACGCATTTATCTTTGCAAAATTGTTGATCTAATGTCTTTGAGCTTCCTTTGAACATGAATGGGAAAAAAATGCTCACATCTATTAGATGATTAATCCAACCCCTTCATTAGTTTTCCCATGAATTTTAACATTCTTGCTAGCATTAATGCTAACATTCTTGAAATCGAGGTTTCATTATACAAGGTATTATATCCAACCCCTTCACTAGTTTTCCCATGAATTTTACATACAATGTAATAGAAAATATTTTAACAAATTACTAAAAACCCTACTCTTAAAAGATGAACGGTAATAATGAACATATTCACCCTAATATGCATGTGAAATATTTAAAAATCATTCTCATATATATTCCTCTTCAAAGCATATTCAAGATTTATATAAAAAAATTAATCCACCTTTCACTAATGCCAAATATTCTCCATGTAATTATATAGTACAACACACCTTTAAACCATTTTTGAGATTCACATGGGATGTAAAAATATAACATGGGTTGGAGTCGTCCAATAGAGATTCTAACGATTAATTAAAAGTAGTAATGTTTTATGTTTTATTGTATAGAATAGAATTGTAGATGAGGTTTTTGACTCAATTTTTACTTCAAGGAGATAACAAATGACATGCAGGGCTACTACCTGAGAGATAAATGGAAAAAAAAAATGCATAGGAAAAAAAATTACTACATCAACTACTTTAACTCCACATGTGAGATCAAGATACAAGAATACCTAAAAGTAAATATGCCATGGATGAAAATCAAGCCAATTGAGGACAAGTTCTAATATTTGAGAGAGTGGGATGGAGGGAACCATTGAGAAATGGGAAAAATAAGTTCTAACATTTGAGAGAGTGGGATGGAGGGAACCATTGAGAAATGGGAAATAATACTTTATGATTCCATGAGAGTCATATAAGCACATCAAAAAAATCCATATTATAAAAAAAATTGTTGGAAAGGGTATAAATCTTGGCAAACTATTGGACGACATCATAGGAAGGGTTTCAAGGATGATGCGTAAAATATTAGTTGGAAAAGGTATAAATCTTGGCAAAGTATTGGAGGACATCATAGGAAGGGCTTCAAAGATGATGCATTTAAGGGACAAATTGGTACGAGATAACCCATCTAAAGTAGCTAACCTACCACAAGGGGGTTTTAAAATAAGAAATGAAATGTTTTATATTAAAAAAAATCAAATAGGAGTCTCATGCACTTTGTTTTTTTATGTTTATTCTTTTTGTATTTGGAATTTACATTGGACATTTTGTAAAGGCTTGGCTTTACAAGTATGTAATATTTTTCTCGATAGACCAAGAGGGGTCATGGATGTAAAAAAAATTGTTTGATTTTGTTCCTGTTTTACTTATGCTTCACTTATGAGTAGCCAAGTTGTCTGATAGTTTTTGAAAAAATTCAAAATCAACATCGTTCATCTTATCATAAAATAAATTAAGCATTCCTAAATGAAAAACACTTCTATGTATTGGTTGCTCATTATAGCATGCAATCCTAAGCTCTTTTACATTTTACTTGAAGACACAACATAAAACAAAAATATATTGTAAAAGTAAAGGAAAATATCATTTACAAATGCATCCAAGAATAGACCAATCAATAATGGAAGAAGAAAAAAAAAATCAAAATTTTGCAATAAACCACCTTAATAAATGGAATACAGATTTTACTAAGTATTTTAAAGAACTAATTTTAAAAAGTGCTTAGTGATATGATATGAGAAATTAATAGTCAAATATTGTTAGGATAGAAATATGAAAATTTGAGAATAAGGTTAACAAATACTATTGGTCACTAAAAAATACATAAAGCATAAATACATATGTTAGTGTCTGACTTTCACCTCCCTATTTTGGGGTACTTAGGAGTTAGTCAATTAATGCACAAGACCATATTATTTAATAAGGTCCATAATATAGCTAGTGAGTAATACATTTTTTTTCCAAGAAAAAAACGTATATTTGATATTTTTAGATGGAATCAAAATATACAAAGACTTAGCCATGAGGTTATTGATCAAAATATCAAACAATGTTTGTCCTAGCAATACATCTACACATTATAGTCATATATTAGAACTAATAAAAACTAGATAAAATTGAACATAGAATAATGATGAATGTTCTCCTCCATTCGACCTTTTTTCCCTTCCCCTTTTTTAGCCTTTGTCCAAACCTCTAGTCCTTCAATGGCCATGAGTACATCAACATTTTGTATTTATGGAATATAAATTATTGGCTATTCTTTATCATACATACAAGTTTTAGATTCATGGGATCTCTTTATTCTTCCAATTAGGACTTGAATCACTACAATATTGTGAGTGGGGGGATCCAATTCATTCATTTCTCCTTATTAACCTCGAAATTTTGTTTTACATCTTTATTTCAAACTTACATTCCATCATTTAAGTATTTCTCTAAATATGAAACTTGCAAATATACTGAGCTCTCATCATCCTTATCAACTATAGGGGGACACTCATAAGGCTTCCAACCTTTGGATTTAAAATAATGTGACCTATTTTCTCTTGGGAGGACCTTGATATTGAGGACAATATTTTAGTAAATGACCTATATCATGACAAATATGACATTGAAATGCCATATTTTCATAATCCATGGTTTGAATCCATTTAAAATTTCCAATAACATCATTATGTTTGGAATTCCTTTACTAAGATCAATCTCTATACAAATTCAAGCTTTGTTAAGAGGCCCTATATATTAAACTCCATATCATACTTTAACAATTTACCTAAAGCATTTCCAATGTATTTAAATGTTAAAGGATGTCGAAATGGAAGAGGCAAATTTAGGAGTTTGACAAAAAACGAAATCTTGGATACAACCATTAAACAAGGGTCAAATTCTAGAAACCAAGGGGTAACAAGGAGCCCCACTCTTCCCCAAAACCAAGGACCTTCCTCAAATATTTTCTGATAATCAACAAAAGTATAGAAGTGAATAACAAAACACCCTTTTGATCACAATAAAATTTCATAGTGCTTGGTCTAGTTGGAATAAACCCACTAGTGTAGAATGGTCAACCAGGGAAAAAACCCATTAAATCTACACATTATTGATTCAAATTTAAGGGATGAAAATAGCTTAGTTACCTCCAAATGTTTGACCTTGAATTATGCCATTTCATCTAGCTCAACAATATATGGACTAGGCATAAATAAAGGCTAAGTAGATGAAGATGGATCCTTGGGATGGGATGCATATTTTCAAAACATATGCTTGGAAGTATATGACAATATATGTCTTGCAATTCCTTACAAATGAAACATTATGAAAATCATGCAATCCTTACAAATTTGTTGTCTAATAACTTGGAAGAATCTCACGGTTGTTTCCCAACATAAATAAGGTATTATTGAGAGGGAAAAATCCCAAAATGGTTTTCTAAACAAACTTTAAGGGCTATAACCAAATCAGATCTAGACACCCATAATTAAATCAAACACCCATCAAGGCCTTTGATAAAAAAAAATTAAAACTATCATAGGTTCCCAAATTTCCTCTGCATGACTCCTCCTCTAGCACCATCTCTAAAAAAAGGATATACCCCCTCCACTTTGTAATCTACTTGATTTCCAAAACCCATTGCTTGGAAAAACCAAATGCATCAATGGATACAAAACAAAATGGATGATTATTCATGATATGGGAACACAAATCATATACTAATAAATGGACCCATTACTGGAAAATACTCCCATTAAGCTTCTTTGGATGCCCAAAATTGGTGATCGAAGAGCCCTCCACTACTAGTGATAACAACCAAGTGGAGGTGAGAATGTTATCCAAATGCATCAACAAACAATTCCTAAAATATGAACCTATTGTTATGGGAAATTACTCCCTATGGTAATTGAGCCACAACCAAAATAGATCAGAACCCAAGGAAACTTGTCTCAGACTCTAATTAAATAGTCAATTAGGAATAACTACCTAAAATAACCAAATTTTAGAAAAAGGGAAGAAGAGTGCACTTGGAATCCTATGTTTGAAGTAGATCCCACTTGATGTCTTTCACTATAGAATTCCCTCACAACAACCCTCTGAAAGTTATTTGGAAAAAGAAAGATGCAACTGCAAGAAAGTAGTTATATGACAACTAACTAATTGTAAACAGTGTATATTCAATGTTAGATTTGAAATAACATACAAATAATATCATCAGAATCATAAAATAACACAAAGAATTGTGTGAGAATGAGAGTTCATTTATTGATGAAAAAAAAGGGGTTGGTTACAACCTATAACCACTATGGCATCGTCCTAGAATTGGGCTCCAAGTTCCTCCACCCAAGGACGAAAATGTATAGGAGTGCCTCCAACACTTTGCACTCTAGTAGGTCCAAGGAAGAAAAAGGTGCTCTCTCTGGCAAGATAAGGTGAATGCAAATTCTGGAAACAAGGGTTTCAAGGCAGAGGGGAAAATCTCAGACACTAGGGAAACATGGCACTTGTAAAATATCTTGAAAAGGCCAACATAATGGTTCATTTCTTATATATCCTAGTTATATTTTTCCTCCACCCCTAGGATCTCTTTTATACTCAATTTTAATGGTTGGAGTTGTTATGTACAGGCTTTAGGAAGTTAGGGAACGTAAAAACCCATAAACCCCACTTGAAATTTCAGGATTATAATTTTTTGAGCCAAAATTAACATGTACATAGGTTTCTAACAGGGAACCCACGTATGTACATGAGTTTCTTTAAGGAAAGTCGTGTACACTTTGATAAAAGAGGTTTTTAAAAAAACATTGAGGAGGAAAAAGGGGATTTAAGTTCTGCAAGTAGGGAATGGGATGTAATATAGGCCAATGAGTCATCATATGCATGTGTAGTGGAAAATGATGTTATAACATATTCCCCCTAATGTGTGAGGTCATAAGAGAAACTGATGGTAGAAATACATTACAAAATTCATGAGATAGTGGAAGGGATAGTGGGTAGGAGTAGTTGAAAACCAGTCTCGGGACAGTTCCTACAACAAAAACAAGTAAGATAATTTCTTCTCAAGTCGAGCAGTCTCATGCTTGAGTATGATGTAAGAATGGTCGCCAATCAAATACATTGTGAATCCATGAATGATATAAATATAACTGGTGTCCATGGCCATGAAAATTATACATAGTGGATCCATGTGATATATAAAATCAACAATCATGGCCATGATGAAATACATAGTGGATCCATGCAAATGTAGATCATATCCACAAATATATACAAAGTGGAGTTCTATCTTAGGATCAAAGTAGAAGATATATGCAGGCAAGGATGTGAACAAACTGATCCTCTGCAAGTACCAATGTCTGTGAGGATGGTACAATCAATATAGATTGGGTAGAATCACAAAAGATGTGATGCTCTTACTTCACCCAAAGTCCTAAAAATGATCAGTTGTGGTATGAGTCTACATTATGTGAATAAAGGTGTTGAAGTCGAACACATTGAGACACCTTTTGATTACCTGTCATTAAGGAATATTGTTAACAAACATGATACAACCCACCAATGATAATAATGGGAATCAAGGTACCTAGTACAATATATCAAGTGCGAATAAATGAGTTAATGTAGAACACATGATAGAATCTACCTATCAAGGGATATTGATGTATTCCCATTGTCAATAGAGATGGAACCTACCACTGGTGACTACAAGCCCCAAGGTACTAAAAATGACTCTAGATCCTTGTCCCAGAGAAATATGTGTTGAATTCAATAGGAATAGATCCACTAGAAGGAAGGCATTAAGGCATCCCCCATCATCCAACATGAGGAGTAGCAGGAGGAAAAATATTTGGAAGGACTCAGATGATAAATATTGTAATGACCACACCAAGGTATGACTCTGGCATGCACCTAATGGAATAGCACACGACATAGACTCTATGAATATTAGTCAATAATGGAGACTACTAAAACAGACAAGGAATCCACCAATGGGGGAAGATGGAAACCAAGGTACCACTTGAATCCCTATGTGTGATTATGGTTTTTAAAATTGAACACAAGGGAAACCACTCAGTCAGTGACCAATAATGTTTTTTCATCTATTGAGTGCAAGGTTACCTATCAATAATGGAAATAGGCCTAGGGTGCAACTCTAGGTCACTCTCAAAGAAATGAGTTGTAGTTGATAAGAGAATACCCACCAACAATACGTCAATGGTGAACTTCTATAATAGCACGAGTGGGATGCAAAAGTACTTGTGATACTGAGCAATTTTTGATTGACAGATGAAGACCGACTCAGAAAGACAAGATTTCTACAAAATGGCCGACACAAGTTGACTTCCCTTGAATGGAGACAAAAAACAAAATGTGACTTATGAAAAATGGACTATAAAATGGGATACATATGTGACATAAGAGGTGTCAACAAATGCTCCATATGACTGGAAGAATAACCAACCAGAGGATATTATGCTCAAAAATGGGAAAAGGGCCTCCAAAATCCATACTAAACCCAGTAATGAGATCAAGACTCATAAGATTGTGTTATGTTCAAAGGTGACACAAGTAGTTGTCATATATAAAATATTTAGAATCATTCCAATCCTTCTTTTTTATTTTTTTATTTTGTCTTTTTCATATTATAAAGCCTGAAAAAGAATAAAATAATGTTATAGTAAAATGGAGCAAATGAGCATCACAGGTGATAAAACTAGCTCCAGAGCGCAAGGAACATACCTATGCTCAATGCAAGCAAGAATTTACAAGATAAGGATGCTCAGGGGAATTTCTACTCCAGAGGTAAACGTGTCGAGTCGCAAAGGCATAAATTTTAAGGCTAGAAACTGGTAGGAATAAATAAGAAAATGGTTCAACAATGGGAAGTTGAATTCGACATTATTCCTAGAAGCGCAAGCGGTTAATATGGAATGAAATTACAACTCAAAAAAATGTGCAAGCCCCATGGGTAAGTTATCTAGAAATATATTGAGAAGAATTCATGAGGCTTCAATGGAAAGACATGGCAGGACTGAATAGGGCTTTCGAGCCTACAAAATAAATGCAACATGGGTGTAAAAAATTCCAGTGAGGTACTAACTAGGACACCCATGAAGAGGTAAGCATGACCATTCGTAAACAACACCTTTAAAGAAACTTAAAGGTATAATTTCATGAATGAATCGGGTGGATCCTATGGAAGATATGTGAGAGATACAAACAAAATTATCTTGCAAGAGGAATGGAACCTACCCTATATGCCAGTAAAGATCACAATATAGGTTGAAGAATCTGAAAAGTGATTACATATGTAGCAACATCTCTTAGAGGGAGTCACGTGGGTGATGGCTAGAAAATGATTGAGAAGAATATATTTAGATTCAACACAAAGTCGTGGCATGACTAAATAGGAATTTAGGGAACATGAAGTTAGGGAATGGGAAAGAGACCTTTGCTACTAGTGATAAAATTCAAGTGGAGGTGACAATGTTATCCAAATGCGTCAACAAACCATTCATAAATTGTGGCCCTATTATTATGGGAAATTACTCCCTATGGTATTTGGGCCACAACCACAATAGATCAGAACCAAGGAAACTTGTCTCAAATTCTAATTAAACAATCAATTAGGAATAACTACCTACAATAAATAACTTTCAGAAAAAGGGAAAAAGAGTCCACCTAGAATCCTACATTTGAAGTAGATCCCACTTGATGTATTTTGCTATGGAATTCCTTCACAACAACCCTCTAAAATTTCTATAGACAAAGAAATATGCAACAACAAGCAATTAGTTATCCACCAACTAACTAATTGTAAACAGTTTAGATTCAATGTTAGATTTTAAATAACATACATATAATATCATCAAAATCATAAAATAACACAAAGAATCAGATGAGAATGAGAGTTATTTTATTGATGACAAAAAAAGGGGTCCATTACAACTTGTAACCTCTGTGACATCGTCCTAGAACTAGGCTCCAAGTTCCTCCATTGAAGGATGAAAATGTATAGGAGTGCCTCCAACAGTTTGCACTCTAGCAGGTCCAAGGAAGACAAAGGTGTTCTTCCTAACAAGATAAGGTGAATGCAAATTCTAGAAACAAGAGTTTCCAGGCAGAGGGGAGAATCTCAGACACTAGGGAAACATGGCACATGCAGGATAATATTCAAAAGGCCAACATAATGGTGCATTTCTTAGCCATCCTAGTTATATTTTTCCTCCACCACAAGGCTCTGTTTTATACTCCATTTTGATGGTTGGAGTCGCTATGTATGGGCTTCGGGAAGTTGGGGAACAGAAAAACCCGTAAACTCCACCCAAAATTTTGGGATTATATTTTTTGAGCCAAAATTAACATGTACATGGGTTGATAATAGGGAACCCCTATATGTACACGAGTTGTTTTAAGGAAAGTCCTGTACACTTTGATAAAAGGGGTTTTTAAATAAGTTTTTGAGGAGGAAAAAAGGGATTTAAGTCCTGCAAGCAAGGAAAAGAATGTAACATAGGTCAATGATTCATCATATGCATGTGTATTTTAAAATGATGCTATAACACCTATGATCCTAAATTCGATGGATACGATCCATTGACACATGTTGTCCATCAACTTGAAATGGACCTTTAATCCTTGCAAGAACCTATCATTGAAAGCCTCCATTTCTAGAAACCTTAATCGTTCAACTCAAAATTCCTGGCATTGAATTTTTTAATTAGAAGGTGGTAATTTATGTAAAAGGGTCACCAATATTAAGTAAACCCCACTAGGTGGTTGGTACTCATTAATGATGGACCCACAAGTAGTGTGGATTTTTCTATTAAGAAACTATTTATAGATATTGAAGGTTATGTAATGCTTTGTCAAGGTTTTTTATTGTATTGGAGCTAAGTTAAAAGGAGGTTTCCCCCTTGAAGAGGCCCATGAACCTTGCTTTCTCTTTTGGAATTATCGATACAAGGGTTATATTCTATAGTTTTAATATCATTATATCTTGTATTTGATTTTCCACACTTATATTTCTTTGAATATTTTTCATGTTAAATTGTTTTTGTTGGTTAATTACATTACAAATCGTATCAAAGTTCTTTCCTATGCTAGCACGTGACCTAATTTTTGAAAAAAAAAGGCGAGATATGTATTCCAACATCTTTAAACAAAGAGATTTGTCATTCAATGGAAAAACCTATAGTTGGAGACTTCATAATACATATAGAGAATACAATTGGATTCACTTGGTTGGACACCCTTGTACAACTTTATTGGTATCCCTTCAAGTAGTACCCCCTTAGATAGAATTTTCCTTCTGATTCTATGTTCCATGTACCCTTGGGTATATTAGAATCCCTCTAGGTGCACCTAAACTAGCTTTACATAAACCTATTATCCATCTTGTTTCTATAGTACACTAAGAATAATACATGAGGAGATCACTCTATAGTACCTTGGAATAAGGTAGTATGGCTAAGGGTACAGTCTACCCCCCTTACATAGAATCGTGGGAGATTCTACTAGTTAATTTTGATGGAAATCCATTGGTATATTAGAGAGATATAACACTTGACACTCCTTTTTCCTTGGGACCTTACAAACACTATCCTTTGCAAAATAGATAGTTGAAAATTATTTTTTTGTTGGAATATCAATAATTTGTAAATTTCATTAGTGCAGTAATACTTAGACAAGAGTAATACTCCTATTGAATTAAAAAGAGTGTGGGTCCTTCCAAAACCATTGTGGGAGACCTATCTCAAAATAATCCTTACACAACATTGATTACTTTAGCATAATTCTCAAATTACCATTTTTTGTGAACCCCAAGGATAATGGGGTCCACAAAGAATGAAACCGTGGATACCAAGATCAATGTTTGATAAATTGTGGTAAACAAGTTGACCACAAATGTGAAAAATATGTCCTAGAAACCAAGGTCACCAACCATAAAATAAATGTTACAAACTAGGATGTTAAGCTCGAGTATAATTTAGATGAACTAAAAACTAAATTTTAAGACTTATAAAACCACCTCTCTATGATTCTTAAAACCAAAGAAATTTAGCAGTATCTTGATATGCATCTGGAAGGGAGTGATTATTCCAATGGAGGAGGGTACCACCTAGGTTCACACTTTTAGGATAATGAACACAACATGTGGCACATATATCCCAAAGTAGATTTGAATAATTTTGATGGATCCAATCCCATCGGATGGGTTACTAAATTGGAATATTACTTCTCCCTCCAAGGTATTACTAATGAGTTGATGAAACTTTGAAAGGGTGTGTTATACTTTGATTGAGAATGTTGGAAATGGTATAGGAAATCCTATGGGGGGTACTTGCCTAGACCTAGTTTATCAAATCCATCCATTCTCGTTTTGAGATGGACACTTATTATTTAGGAAATTTGACTAAGTTATTCCCAACTAGCACAATGGAATATTCTAAACCACCTTCCATCAATTGGTAATCTACACAAAGAACATGCCTAATAATGTTTTGAAAGAATGTTTTATCAGTGGTCTAAAGGAGGATATTTTATTATATTTCTTGATGGCTCACCCAACCACTTGGTTGGAGGCTTATCAACAAGTTCGAGAAGTGTAGGTGATTTCCAATGCTAAAAAAAAAAGATTTATTGCTCATTCCATTTCTAGCACCTACCACAACCACCTCCCCAACTCAACCCTTGAGAATCCATAAGTTAACCTAGGAATAAGTCACAAAATACCAATTCCTCAAACTTTTTTTTGAATTGTAAAGAGATTTATTTCAAAGGTCATAAATGTAAATACCAAAAACTATTTCAAATTGATGTGGCCCACATGGAATAGCTGGAAGACATTTCCAAGGAAGAGAGTAATGAGATATATTCTGTAGAAACTATTGCTTCTCCTTAGGAATTAACCACTCTAGAGATTCCTTTTTAGAAACCTAAAATTTCCCTCTATTCTTTATATGGAATTTCAAATCCCCATATTATTAAGTTCATTAATAACATCAAGAACTAAAAGGTGATTGTTTTGATTGATTTTATTCATAGGTGAGTTGTAGAACAAAACCATTGTTATGTCTATGTGAAGCACACTTTTGAAATAATGGAATCCAATGGATATATGATGAAATGTGATGGCAAGTGTGAGACTTTGAAACTTCAAAAGGGGGACTATCAACACAAATCTCACATGTTCAATATTAAAATGGGTGGTTGTGATGTAGTACTTGGTGTAAAATGGTTGTGTTCTTTGTGTCTTGTTTCTATGAATTTCAAGGAATTATACATGATATTCACTAAGGGCGACCAAAAACATACACTAAAGGGACTTGTGTATGGATTCATACAAATTATCATCTCTCACCATATAGAGAAAGTCTTGAAGAAGGACCACTTTTCCATTATTTCCCAATTCAATGCCATCCAAGTTATGGACAGCCCCACATAGGAAATTTAACTTGAGTTGTAGTTGGTCCTGACCAAACATCATGTATTTGAAACACCTCCTGAATTACCCCTTTCATGTGGTGAGCATGTTCATGGTATTTCCTTGATTACAGATAGATAAGCACTCAATGTGCGTCTTTATAGGCACCCTTTTGCACAAAAGAATGAAATTAAAAATATTATTCAAGAAATATTGGAGATAGGATTCATCCATCCTAGTACTAGCCCTTAGTCATCACTTGTGGTTATGGTATTGAATAAATAAGGTACTTAGCATGTGTGTCCTAATTTTAGTTCTCTTAGTAAGTGGACCATCAATGACAAATTTCCCATCCCAATTATTGATGATCTCTTGGATAAATTGAACCTTCTCTATATATAACACCAAATACAAATTAAGGAGGCGAGAATTCCTAGACAATTTTCTACACACATGAAGGCCATAATGAGTTTTTAGTGATGCCCTTTGGACTTTGCAATGCTCCATCCACCATTAAAAGCCTCATGAAACAAGATTTTTCATCCCTTCCTGAAAATTTTTGTTCTTGTATTGATCCAGGTGGATATTGGTGGCCACCCACCTATCCCAACTGGCTCCAAACATTATTCTGGCAATTTACTATTTTTAGCAGTTTTTTGGGTCCTAAACTTCTAGGGCCATTTTGAGGGCCTAAATGAAGGTTTTTCAGGATCAAACACCTCAATGATGGTCAAAGGCTTTGATTGAGCCCCCAAAAAGAATTTCCTTGACGATACATTTCCAACAAGCTATTTTGTGCTACAAATGGAGATCATATGCCAAAGTTATGCCCTCAGAAAGTTGATACACCAAACTACCCAAAACAGGGTCCAAAAAACTGTTAGCTTTTCATCTTCTAGGGTTAGGGTTTTGGATTTTCTTTATGTTAAAAAGGCCTTTAAATAGAGCCTCATTGTAATTCATCTTCTTGTGAATGTGAGTATCCGTCACATCTCTTCTCATAGATAAGATACCACCGTTTTAGTGAGTCTTTCACTCTATTTCCCTACAATTTTGTACATTTCACTCATTAACAGAAATTGTGTATTATTGTATCTATGTGTTTATGGTTGTATCTCTGATATATTTATGTTATATTATTGGATATCTGAGATATCTCTGTACATTTATTTATTATATCGATGCTCTTGTTTCGTGTCTAATATAATCTAGATCATGTATTCTTTGATTATATTTTGATCTATAGAAAGACCTAGGAGCACATGTGTTGCATGTTGATAAACCCTTGCTACTCTTGTGGGACAACTAGTTGTTACTTAAACATTCCAAATGCACTTTTGGAATTTCAAAGGTTTAAAATTGAGGTCACATTTTTAATCAAGATGGGGTACAAGTGGATTCAAAGAAAATTGAGGCTATGTAATATTGGCCATGCTCTAAGACCATGAAAAGAATACATGGTTTCTTAGGAATTGCGGGATATTAAGGGAATTTTGAGAATACTTATGGGTATATTGCAACAACCCACTTAACGACCCTGTTAGAAAAGAATTCATTTGTTTAGAATTATGCCAACAAGTAGGATGTTTAAACTTTAAAGGAAGAAAATATGGGTACTATGACCCATATTAGGCATGCTTGATTTCACTAAGAATTTTTTCTTGGAATGTCACACATCAAGTAGGGCTCTCAAAGCTATGCTCATGCTAGAAGGGTGACCTTTTTCTTTCTCCAATAAATAATTGCACGATATAGATTTGGGAAAGTCCATCTATGAGAAAGAGATGATGGCTATACTTCATGTAGTTGATACTTGGCACCCATATCTCATTGGGAATCACTTCCAAATCAATATAGAACATTATAGTTTGAAGTATTATCTAGAATAGAGGTTATCATCACTAGAAAAGCATAATTAAGTCACTAAGATGATTGGTTATTCTTATGATATCATATATAATAAAAGTGTGTTGGTTGATGATTTGTATAGGAAATATGAGGAGGAAGGATCTTTGTTTTCTTTATCCTTCCCTTACATGATTGCATCATTGAATCCCAATGAAAATGGTTGGAAAATGATAATGTGGTTCAAGTCATCCAACATCTTTAGGATGACCTGAATCCCCCTAAGGGATATACTTGGTAGAAAGATAGCTTGAAATATAAAGGGTGAATTTTTCTTGTTCCCAATTGTGATTTAAAAAGTCAAAGGGAGTTAGAGGAGTTTTGGTTATCTCCTATAGTAGGTAACTTCTAATTTTAGAAAACTATGAATGAGATAAGTGCTCTTTCTTTTGGGAAGGAAGGAAAAAGGGCATACATACTTTTGTAGCTAAGTGTAACACTTTTCAAAGGAACAAGGATGATATAGTGAAGACTCCCATGGAATTACAACCACTATTGATCCCAAACACTATTTGGAATAACATTTCCATGGATTTTATAGTGGGACTCCCAAAAGATGGAAACAAATTAGTCATCATGGTGGTAGTTGATGACCTTCCTAAAAATGCTCAATTTTGTGTCCTACCCCACCGATGTATTCCCTCCACAGTTTCCCAAGTTTTTATGGATTATATTTTTAAGTCACATGGCATGGATAATTCCATTATGTTGAATCATGATCCCATGTTCACAAGAAAATTTTGGTAGGATATGTTTAAACTACAAGGCACCTAGAGGAAAATTTGCATGGATTATCATCCACAAATTCATGGCTAAACAAATGTATTCAACAATTGCTTGGAAACTTATTTGAGATTATTTTCTTCATATAGGTAACACCAATGGGAATAATGGCTACCCATTATAGACTGGTGGTACAATACCACTTATCATTGTGCTACCAAAATGTCACCATATGAATCTATCCATGGCAAAAGCACCTCTCAGTAGATTCGTATTTTCTAGGCACATCCAACATTCAAGAAGTGGATCACATGCTTCATACTAGAGAGACCATTCTATGCACACTTAAGGACAACTTGGTTTTGGCTTAAAAGAAAATGAAGCAATAGGCTAACCAACATTACTTTGAGCATTTTTTGCAAAAGGAGATTATGTGTTTCTTTGTCTTCAACCATATATGCATACCTCTCTCAAAGAAAAAGGCCACCAGAAGCTATCTACCATCTCACTCCAAGATCCATCTAGTCTTTCATATGTGCATTTGAACAAGGTTGTCAAGTTAGCTTGTGGAGTTTAGACTAGCCTTTTATAAATCGATGAAGAAGGATACATTTGGATACGACTAGTAGCCATAATTTGCACTGGAGATCATTGACTACACTACCACACTATGTAGGAAGTCTCGATTCAATGGAAGGATATGCAACTAGAAAATTTTAGTTGGGAATTGACAATGTTTTTATATCATTTTTCACATCTCCAACCTTGAGGAAGATGCTACTTTTGAAGAGAGATGGCATGTTAGGGTCCTACCCTCACCTCTCTATTTTGGGATACTTAAGAGTTATTTAATTCATGTATGAGCCCATATTCTTTTAATAAATCTCATTAGATATTTAATGGGTAGGACATAATGTAAAAGATTCATCATTATTAAATAAGACCCACTATTTGGTTGGTACTCATTAATGATGGGACCATGGGTAGTTGAGAATTTTCTATTAAGAAACTATTTATAGAGCTAGAATGATATGTATTGTTTCATCTACGATTGGTATAGTATTATATATCTACTCAAAAGAGATTGTCCCCTTGAATATGTCGGTGAGCATTTCTCTCCCTTTTGGAATTATCCATATGAGGGTTATCTTCTCTAGGTTTAATTTTATTGTACATATTTCTTTGAATATTATTCAGGTTATGTTATCTCTATTGATTAAGTACATTACAACATATTTTAGCATGCCACAATGACCCCCAAAAAAATTAAAAATTAAAAAAATGTCGATGAAAAATTAAAACTATGATAATTGTTCAATAATGAAACACCCAAGAAAAGATAGAAACTCTCTTGGTCATGATAGTGACTCGAAATCGAAAAGATAAAAACTTTCTTGGTGATGATAGTGACTCGAAATCGTGGTAGCAAAATTAAAAATTATTATCAATGTATAAGTAAAAGCAAAGAGTGATTCCAATCTATTACGTCTTTAGTGCTTCTACAAGTAAATAGAACCATTCTAAATATTTTAAAAATCTTGTGACTACTTACTTTTTGTTTATGCGATATGCATATATAAAAACATATTGATAAATTGGAAGGTTTTTAATAGAACCATTCTCAATATTTTAAAAATCTTGTGATTACTTACTTTTTGTTTATGTGATATGGATATATAAAAACATATTGATAAACTAGAAGGTTTTTGGGTTTTGAGGCCAAAACACCAAATTGATATTTTCACAACACTATCATATAGGAATACCTACTACTCTTACTCTCTTCTTAATTTTTTTTATTTTTTTTTAATTATATAACATTACTTTTCCTTTTAAATCATAATCATTAGTTTTTATTATATTTTATTTTATATACTTTACTTTAATATTTAATTAATTTTATTAAATTATAATAATATTAATTAATTTCATTAAATTATAATAATAGAATTATGCAATTTCAAACCTGCCCACTTAATATTACATTGGTCTCCATTTCCACATCTTAATAACAACTACACATTTATTAAATATAATAATATAATTATGCAATTATATATAAAAAAACATGTCCACTTAAAATGATTACTCCATCATCACTTGTCCACATCTTCATAACAAATACAATAAGTGATGATTTAATGTCCACCTCGATAAATCACTAGTCCACATCTTCATAACAAATACAATAAGTGATCTAATGTCCACCTCGATCAAATCACTAACTTGTAGTTGATGTCTATATCTCAATCACAAATACAATAAGTGTTAAGTAATGATCTAATGTCCACCTCGATCAACCAACTAAGTTGTAATTGGTGTCCATATCTCAATCACAATGGAATCTAACTAAGTGAACATTCATTTATTTATTTATATTAGAGTGAATAATTTGTTTATTTATTTGTTTATAATTTGTTAATTTATAAATTAGTATGAAATATTTATTTATTTAATTTATAAATTATTTTTTATTATAGGTTAATAAGAAGTTTGTGTTTATTAGTAGAAGGATTTTTTATTCATCACAAAACATGATGATGATGATGATGATGATGATGATGATGATGATGATGATGATGATGATGATGATGATGATGATGATGATGATGATGATGATGATGATGATGATGTCATGACCAAGCTAAACACCAAATTGGTGTATGAGACCTCCTTGTTTGTGGGAGAAGGGACCCCCTCCATGCAATGATTTGACTACTAAAGCCTACGAAGATATAGGAGGTATACATACATATTATATAAAGGGAATTTATAGATAGTAAATAGATATTTTCATTATATAAATTGACTTTTTTATTATATATGTTTATGTAAATGTCAATAACAATAACATTTATATTAACGTTGCTTATTTATAAATTGGTATTGTGATATATGTTTCTATAGTCCCAAGAGTTAGCTTAATTGATTAGTATCATTATTACTTGAATGTTACTTATTATTATTATTATTATTATTAATTTTAAGGTCATGGCCAAGTCAGCACACCAAATTGGTGTATGAGACCCCCTTGTTTGTGGGACAAGGGATCCCTCCTTGGTCCAACGATTTGACTGGTAAAGTCTACGAAAGTATACATACCCTACCCCCTATGGATTTGAACCTGTGACCTCTTAAGAGGAAACACATGTTCTTAACCGTTAGACCCACTCAAACTGCATAAAATTACTATAATTTGATGTGTCATAAAATTCCTCATTTTGATTCGCATGAAACTAGGCACATTGAGCCTACATTTCCTTTTTTACATTGAAAATTATTATAAAAAAATAATCAAACAAAAATTTATTGATGTTAAAATAAATCTAATGATTCGCTTCATGAAATCCTCATCCATGAAAAAACGACTTCATAATATTCATATTAAAATAATAATATTTATATTAATAAATAGATAATATTGATTTGATGAGGACAATCAAATAGTTTCCTTATTTATACATACTTGTACATAAAATATAACTACTCATAAGGAGTTGAGTGCTAATAAATAATCATTAATTATATTATTTAGAATATATCTATTTACTATTTGGACCTATAAATTATATAATTAGTGTAATATTACTTATTCTATATTATTAATGATATGTTGCCCCTCTTTGCGATGCTTGGTTCTTGAAAGAAAGTTTTATCCAAATTATTTTCACTTGATCTATCCATTCTAAGTCAATTTTTTCTAACATTGTTTGTTGGCAATATTCTTAACAAAACTTCTAGAATTGTGATTTGGCTACTGATTTTTATTTCAATTGTAATTTCTAATATTTTTTGGGATAAAAGTTGAGTCTTCAACCTTTTCAATATAGTTGTATTATTAATCATGTTGTAAATATTGAGAATGATAATTTGTTGATAGATGTCAACTTAAATAGTTAGTGTCGCGGTATGGTTTAATAGTTGATCTTTCTTCCAATACATTGGAAACAAACTTTGACACTTCAATATACTATGGTGCATGAATATATTTTATTTCATATATGATTTTATTACTAGCAATGAATGGGACTTTAATTGTAACCACGTTGACATGTCATCAAAGTGTTTCTTATTCTCATTTCTTGGATGCTTTTTTTAAGTAAAACTTTGTAGTAGTAACATAAGGATTTTCTACTTTAATCGAATCTAAGAAGGTTTTGTTATCCTTGATCTAGATTTTAAAACCTCAAAATAATTGTCTAATTTAACCAAATTGGTTAGAGTTTCTTTGTGAACGAGTTGTGTCTTGATCTTATGTTGTCATTTTTCAAGTGAGATTTTTTTTTTTCATTTTTGTTAGATAAGACTTTATTAATATTTTCAATTTTCTCTATGTGATGTTATTTTTGTAGAAACCCTTTTAGTTTTCATTTACGATGCTAATTTGTTGTTGAAGTTCTTTTATTTGTCGTTAAAATGGCATATTTTTCTATCTTGGCAATCCAATTTCCTTTGGGTTTGAATGATTTCTTCATTTTTGTCAACAAGGTCTTTGTTCAAATTTATTATTTTTTCTTCGAAATGTTCATAACTATGTGATGGTGATTCATGGTCATATTGAATTGCAACATCTTCTACATAGTCTATATCTTTTAATGAAGGAACTTCACACACAATTTTATTATAAAGTCGTGTAATGTTATCTTCTTTTTATTATGGGAAAATGTCAAATAATTCCTTTTTAAATTCAAGATAAAAGCGTTAAAGTCTTCTATCCATGTCTAACCTAAAATAATGTTGATGTTCTCATACATAAAGCATACTTAAAACTAGGATTTGAACATTTAATCATCAATTGACATTTACAGGTTTTTTACATCATTATGTTTTTCAATTAAAATAGCTTTTTGACTATATTGAGCTCAAAAAAATTATAAGTAATTAACTAATTTAACATTGACATAATTATCATATTTTTTTAAATTAATAATAATAACTTTTATTAGATAAAACTTTTTATTTTCATCTAGAAAAACATTTAAAAATAAATAAGAATTATTTTTTTTTTCAAAAAAAATCACCTCTTGATTTATAAGTGAAGATGATTATATGGTCTTGGACTATGACTTAAAATTTCTTATGTTTGGAAAATAACTCATCTTTCTCGGACGTAAGGACATAGGGTAATGGCCCAAGATCCAAAGGCATTTTTTCCCCCTTACGAACCACCAAAAAATTATTCCAAGTGGCGTGGTTTTCCTTAAATAGCGATGATGAGTCAACCCACATTCACAGATAGCAACCAGTAATGAGTGTCCTCACCACTATTAACATAGTGAATTATGATAATTTTTCCCACTATAATAAAAAAAAAACTAAAATAATCACCCCAATTTTTTTTTAATATAATGTCATTATCACTTTCCACTTATAAATTAATATAGAATTTGGAAACTCCCAACATTTTTTTATCAATTTCCTCGAGGTTTTATTCAATGTTAAATAATGTGTGCTTAAGTTACTTGTTATGAGCAGTTGTTCCTCATTTTATTGGTGGTGGTTAATGTAACCACTTGAAAGGGTGTTGCGAGTTCGATTCATCGCATGGGGAGAGAAGGAATAGGAGAGGAAAGTGATACTTTACAGTACCCAACTTATTATATTCTACATGCCATTTAGGTATTTAGGTGAGAGTTTGAGTGGATTAAATAAAGAAATCAATCTTTGTTTGGGTTTGGAACTCTGCATCTCTCACGCAATGACGGATAGGGTTTCTGACTGTGGGTTTTTCTTTTAGGATATGACAACTGGATAGGATTGTTTTGTAACTCACCGACTATGGCGAGTAGGGTCACTTGTTTGGATCCTTGGTTTCTTTGGACCCCCCCATCTACTAGACCTGTCACTTCATAAATTTATCTCGGTTGTTGAGGCCATCATTTTGGGTGCAGTTATTATAGTTGTTACAACTTTAAGCAGATATATGAGTCCTTTACATACAATTAGACAACGATCTTGTCGACGGATAGGAGGAGTCGTTGAAGAGAGAGGTGGAAACTGATTTTTAGTGGTTCAGAAGCTTCTGGATGGAAGTTGAGGTCAGCGCACTAATGGGTGTGACTGACGAGGCCATCTGAAAGAGTGCTGGATATTTTCCTCTCCTGATGAGCTATGCACTGTTACTTCTCTACCTGGGGTGAAACAAACCTCCTTTGGTAGTCGTTCTTTCATTTCTCAGGCACCTAGTGCTCCTACAAACCCCATTAACCCGCCCACATCTGACTTCCTTCCTGGTAAAGCCTCCCTCCATAGGCGCACAGTCATTGAGATCCAAAGGAGTGGTGGCCCTATAGCGGGATGCTGACTACTCAAATACCATAGGAGAAGAGGTTGTCCAGAGCCCAAGGCATTAAAAAAGTGTGGAAACCCAACGAAACAAAATGCAAACTGGTCATGGGTTTTGATATTGGGTTGGAGGAAAGTTTGCAGTTGTCACTTTGTGCATTGGTGGGATGACTATCCTACCTCTCTCTGTGAAAATGTTCTCTCTTGGGCTGTATTTTGAGCGCTTGGTCTCCTCTTCTAGGCTACATCCCGAAAGTTATTTATATTTGTCATAGTTGGTTCGGCTTCCTTTTCAGAACGTAGGAGGACACACAACAGATTTTAGACAAAATGTGGGATATAAGTGGTTGTAGCCTAATGTTAAAAAGGTGGCGGGTCAGCTTTGACCCAACCATAAACTACTTTTGTTTCCGCCATTTGTGGTTATTGCTACCAAGGTTTCCACTACATCTTTGGAATGAAAAGGATTTGGAAGCCATAGGAAATGAGCTTGGTCAGTACATTATCCTTGACAATTACTCTTTAAGGGCCACTGATATAAGAATAGCCAAGGTTTTAGTGGAGGTTGACATACACTCTGACCTATTGGAGTCCCTGGAGAACTTGAGGGGCCACACAGTGACCCAAAGAATGGATTACCTCGGAATCCCCTTCATATGCACCACTTTCCATGGGACCAGACATTTGCAATGAGACTGCACAAGTGTGATGGAGGAGGACGAGTCTGAAGAATCCTACCTTAGGAAAAATTCTTGCGAAGACTCTCCAGGCGTGAACTCACTCGACTCTGCAGTCTACTACAATGATGATGTTAAGAACCAAATATCAATATAGCATAGAAAAACCTCAGAAAAAGTACTCGACGCCTTGAAAAAGAGATAATTTCAAATAATAAGCCTCTTCGAGGGGGTAACCTCCTTTTACCCCACTTAAATGTTCGAGTACAAGATGATTCCAAGTGAAAATGTCTCCTTGGTATATATAGGAGACTAGGAGGTATAATTACAAATAATGGAATAAAGCCGACATAAATAAAATAGCATTACTAATGTAATATGCCCCAATTAAGGGGTAATGAGTTAATATTAGCGCTTAACATGCCCCTCCCCTTGAGACAAGTGTTTTCTGCAATGCTTGAGTAACTCTGGATGCTTCTGTATAAAAGACTCATCTTCCCAAGTGGAATCTTCAGACGGTAGTT
>SNQJ01S0004401.1:138284-175417 GCA_010110895.2 Picea sitchensis
CTATATGGCTTCGAAAGTTGCTGACCAACCTATTTGACTTAGAGATGAGAGCAACCTTGATTCTATGTGACAACCAGAGCTGCATAAAAATGACAGAGAATCCTATATTCCATGACAGGTCGAAGCACATAGAGATCCGTTATCATTACATATGTGACATGGTACAGAGAGGAGCCTTAAATCGCCAGTACATTAGCACGGATGAACAGGTTGCTGACATGTTGACCAAGCCCCTATCTCGTGTGAAGTTTGAGTACTTCTGAGATAATCTTGGCATAGTCTCAAAGGACCTTCCTCGAAAGGGGGAGTAGTTGTAGTGTTCCTTGCTTTTGACCTAGTTGTCAAACGTAAAGCAAGATGATATGTTCCTGGCATCTAACCTAGTTGTTATACGTAAAGCAAGATGAGATGTGTTCCGTGCTTCTGACTTAGTTGTCAGACGTAAAGAAAGATGAGATGTGTTCCTTGCTTCTGACCTAGTTGTCAGATGTAAAGCAAGATGAGATGTGTACCTTGCTTCTGACCTAGTTGTCAGACGTAAAGAAAGATGAGATGTGTACCTTGCTTCTGACCTAGTTGTCAGATGTAAAGGAAGATGAGATGTGTACCTTGATTCTAACCTAGTTGTCAGATGTAAAGCAAGACATTGAGATGAGACAAGTACTGAGCTTCCAGCTTGATAGCTGTGAAGTAAAGCCAGTATTGTATTATGATGAGCCATCCTTGTGTTGTGATGATGATGATGTATATATTTTATACTAATACATATTGATGCAGATGATGATGGCATTCCTTTGAGAATGATGATGCTGCCGATGAAGAAAACTTTAGATGATTTATAGATACGCCAGTCAGTGTTCCAAGATGATATTGATGATGTTATCCTCTCACCCACTTGATGTTGTCCTCTCTCTCTCTCACATGTTTCTACTGAAGAATACCCTTCTTGTTAAGGGGGAGTGTTGAAATAATGTAATTGAAAAGTGTATTCTTATTATTATTGATATATTATCCATAGGATCAATCCCCATTGTGGATTAATCATGTCGGTTATTGTAATAGGACCAAATCCCTATTTGCGGATTGGTCAAAAGACAATTGTAATAGGAAGAATAAGAGGTCGGCCCCAACAGTTATTAAAGAGGCCCAGAAATATAATAAAGGTGGGTTTACCCACCCAATTTGAGAAGTCGGCCCTGCCATTGAAGAGACACTTCACACGTGCAAGACTTGTATAAATAAGGAGGCTAGCGCCTCACTTAGACACACAACGCATTTGCTCATTTTTGAGAGACAAGTTCAGATCTGCTGCTGGAGAAGAAGGAGAGAGAGAGTGGCACATATATGGGAGATGAATTTCTGTATTAGCTTAAGAGATATCTTGGAATTGTATTGGCTATCTATATTAAGGAATTTTTGTTGGGTTTTCTTCCCCTAGAGGGTTTCCTAGGATAAATTTTGTGTCTCTTGTGATTGTGTATTTCTCAGTGATCTTGGATTATGCTATTGTTATCTAATGAAATGCAAACATATATAATAATGGCTTAAACATTAACATTTCCTAGATTTGTAGGAGAGGAGGAAGAAACACAAATTAATAGAGCTTGTACAAAGGATGAGATGTGGGATGTCCTCAAATCATTTTCAAAGGAAAAAATTCTGGGATCTGATGGGTGGACTGCTGAGTTCTACATTCACTTCTTCGAGCTTGTAGTTGATGATTTGAGGAACTTGCTTGAAGAATCTAGGATCAGAGGAGAAGTGAATAGAGACTTAAATTTGAATTTCTTGTCTGTTATTCCCAAATCCAACAAACCAACCACATTTGGAGACCTTATCTGTGCTACAAGATTATTACAAAAATTCCAGCGAATAGGATCAAGCCTATTCTCTCTAGGACCTTATCTGGTGAACAAATGGGTTTTCTAAAAGGTCGACAAATTCTTGATGCCATTCGTACTTCACAAGAATGCCTTCATAACATTAAATAGAAAAAATTATAGGCATTAATACTGAAACTAGATCTCAAAAAAGCATTCGACTGCATTAATTGGGATTACTTGGGATTGATACTTATGCAAAGTGGTTTTGGAATCCAGTTCACTAAGTGGATAATGAACTCTATGACCAGTGCAACTATCATGGTCCTAATTAATGGGGAGACAACCTCTTTCTTCCAGAGTGAAGGAGGATTGAGGAAAGGATGCCCTCTCCCCCCCTTATTGTTCATCCTAGTGATGGAAGCAATAAGTCTGTTCTTAAAGAAAAGCTAGGATGAAGAAAAAATAACCGGGTTTAATGTTACACTATTAGTAAAGATCCTCCATCTTTTCTTCATGGATGATGTCCCTCTTATGACCAAAGAAACCCTGCAGGAATGGAGGGAGATTGATTCTTTCATAAAAACCTTCTACAGAGCATCGAGTTTACAAAATAACATGTCAAATTCCACCTTTCATTACTCATGGCTCCAAGGGGAAGATTTAGAAACCTTCAAAATGATTTTCACTTATAATTTCATTGATCTCACTGATGGCTTTAGATATCTGGCCTATTTTCTCAAGCTCGACGGATATAAAGCGAAATACTGGAGGTGGTTACTTACAAAATTTGAAAAAAGAATTGGGCTCTGGTGCAACAGATGGATTTTGCTCGGGGAGGGGGGGGGTGTGCTTTGTCCTGATAAAATATGTATTAGAGATCCATGAAGTATTCTGGATGGTGCTGGATGCCATCCTAGTAAATATCCTCAACAAGATCAAATAGATAATCTATTCCTTTCTTTGGTCGGGAGGCAGTGATAAAAAACATTTAAATATTAGCAGTTGGGATTCCATTGCAATACTGAAGAATTTAGGAGGTTTGGGATTGAGGAATATCTTCTTATTTAGTGAAGCGTTGGAAAAAAATTCACTTTGGTGGGTTCTGGATAAATATGGAATTTGGCATTGTTTCATATTGGGGAAATACCTCCCATACTGCTTAGTAGCAACCTGGCTTTGGATATTAAAAATTAACTTGAACAATGTATCTTAGATATGGAAAAATATTCTAAAATATCTACATATTATCCAACACTAGTTGTGCTCAAAGACAGGATCTAGTCACTCGGTCCACACTGGTCGACACTCAATTCTGGGGATGGGGACTTTTGCATTTCTGTCTTAAGAACTCCTTGCTTCTCTAAAACAATAGAATATATATATTCTCTTTCAGGACAAGGGAACACCACATTTAGGGACCCTGTTCACTCAGTGGAAGGGCAGTACAGAGCTTGGCCTCATGGGGAACTTGGAAGAAAAATGGGATCGATATTGCAGGGCACTACTTAGAGCGTGGATCCAACTATAGGACCATGTTAATGAGCTACAAAGATCTAAAGAGACATAAACATTCAATCACATAACACCTGTTTTACCGTGATTCAAACCCTCTTGGGCTACGTCCACAAAGATCTGGCTCTTAAGATCTTCTATTATGGCATTTCCAAAACTACAACACTGCGGGCTTACAACTCATCCTCAGTCAGGTCGAGATCTATTATGAGGCTGACTAGATCGAACCATGCCCCTCAGCCTACGATCTAACCCTCAATATATACCCTCCTTACTCCTCTCCAACTCAACAACTTACAAATTTAGGTTGTATAGCAAAATATTACAACTAGCTATCAAAACAGGAATACTCCTCAAGACCCTCTATAGCTGCCTCTAACTTCTTCTATGAGACCTAGGTATTTATATTTATATTTTTCTAGCTCATCAACCATTGCAATGTATTAAAAAAAACCTAACCCTAACCCTAACGTCGTTAGGTCTTCCATGTATGCATGCATGCTACTCTTCCTTCCATCTGTCACTTTCCTCGTGCATTCCTTTCTTCGCAATAATAACCTTTATTTCTGATTTTTCCTACTTCTAACATGCCCTCAACACTAACATGTGGCTCTTCCTGGGCCACCTAACCTCTATGTACTTCATCGATCTCCCTGGTGATCACTTGGAACTTCTCCATGAGATATTTTACATGCATTTGGGCCTGCGTGGTCTTCTCCTTGAGTGCGTCCAATACCTGCACTACAATCTCCTGACTAACCAACCTTGCACATTCATATATGTTTTGGATTCCTTTGCATTTGCAATGACCTCTGCTACTCTCTCCTGGAGTAGTTCCATTTGTGTCTGCTGCTCCTTTTTCTACGTTTGCGTAGTTATGAGTTCTTCATGTAGTTTCTTCATGTCTTGCGCCCCTTTGACACACTTTGTGATTGGCATTGTCTTATGCCTCTGCTTCAGATCTTGGATAGTTGTGCTTATCCTTTCTCCTTCCTGGTCCAACTATTGGACCTATTGATCCTCTTCCAGTTTCATCCAGAGTTGTGTTGCTTTCTCGAACAAGTCATATGTTGTGTGGACTTATCGTTCTATATCTTGTATCTTTTATGTTGCCTCATGTTTCCTTTTCTCCCTTACCTCTGGTGGAGTGGTAGGTGTGAGCTTGTCACAGAGATCCTCGATCTCTCGTTGGTATTGATCGATTGTCTGCACAATCTGATCAATCTTCTATGTAACCATGAGTTTGGCCATCTGCGTGGTATTTGGAATATTTTCATAGGCTATGGACACTTTTTGTTCCAGTCCCTTCATGCGTTCCCTCTCCTCTTTAGTCCCGAGCTTTTCCTACTCAAATGCCAATTCCAGCTCATCCCGTTTATCCTTTACCTGTTGCAGGTCAAATATATATGTGTGTGCATGAGACTGTACCTCCTATGTAATGTTGACCTGCAGTTTATATAAGTCTTTGGTTGGTATTGCGGAAATACCAACTGCAATTGAGCCAAATGATTTAGGGGTGTTTTCCCCACGATTTCGTCCATGTGAAGCATGCTGGGTGTGATGTGAAATGTTGAACTCGGCTATGCTATCATCTGGAATGTGTCCCACTCGCTTGATCCCAAATCTCCTTCTATCTATGATGTTGATGGACCCGTGTCTATGTTGTTGCCAACTGCCTATGCTTCTTTGATCTGCCTGAGGAGTTGTCGCATGTCTTCTATCTCTTCTTCAATTATGTCCCTTTGGCATGCAACATTCTCAATATCCTCAAATGTGCACTCCTGAACCACTTGGGCCACAATTTCTACATCATCCTCCGTGATTGTGTATTATGGAGGCATCCTATGTGTCTTTGTCTTCTTGTGCGCAGCCCCATCTGCTATGTGCTACCTCGGCCTGTTTCTGCTGTACTTGGGGTGCCTTTGTATTGTTCTTCTTCCTTGTCTGGACTCCTATCTTAGATGTCCTCCCTTTATTCTGTTGTGGTTTGGTCTGTCCTGTCCTTGGTTTCTTGGGCACTGTGACTTCCTGGGGCTGTGTCTATTCCTACCCTACTTCCTCAACATGTGTATATTCCTGTCTTGCCTCATCCTCCTCTACCCTTGCAGGTATGTCTCGAGTGAGGAATGGAATCCTCCATTCATCATCCCAATCTTTGATGGTCATTTGTATGTTCCCATTCGTAATGTAATAGTACAGTTGTAGCCATTCCTTGTTGGGGTCCTTATGCACCTGGATCCACATCGCATGTCTAGTGGCTTTGAATTTGGCTATGCCCTGATAGTTTGCAACATCCTACAATGTGATCCTCCAAATGTTGGTGATGGTATATTGTAGGTCGAGGAGGTATCCTTCGAATATAGTTGCATTCATTATTCTATTATTGGCATCTAAAGTGGCTCCAATGAATAAGCATCTCGCTCTGTTATTGGGTTTGGGTCTAGTAGCGAAAAATGCATATTTCGACTCCTTCCATCCCATAATGGCTATCAAGATGATCAACCATGAATAATGAAATTCTATCCCCAAATCCTACGCATCCTTGCAGTCATCTAGAAACAAATTCAACAAATAAGGGGCCCGACTGATTGTGGTTCCCTCGACACACTATGTTGTAGCTGCGACAATCTCGGTCGGGACTTCCTCCTTGCGACATTTTCTGAGCAAATTGCAGGCCATAATTTTTGTGGCCATTCTTGTCGCGATGTCACTAATTCGCTTGATAATGATTCTGTGCATCCCCCTTTTGGTGTCGTATTTATTTTTCATATCCTCATCCAGTGTTTTCTCGTTTGCTTTGTCCTCAAGGAACTATGTGGGATCCATGCCTAGTGATGGTAGCCCTGTGATGTGTCAATGAGCTCTACATCTATTGAGACGAGATTATCCAGACACAGATCTCTTCCATGTGTGACTACCATCAACTTCTTGACGCAATTGTTTGCATACTAGCCTCTGCCAAAGTGTGGGAGGTCCAATTGACCTAAAATCCCATTTTTGGCTAGCCCTGCTACCCACTGGACTGGTTGATGAATTGGTTCCCCAAAGGGATCTAAACCCACATTATGTAGGTAGACTTGCTTAGCGAACTTCAGGAACTTGTCCATGTCCATTACATCATGGTCTGAGTACCTTAATTTTTTGACATAACTTAACAAATATTCTTTTACCTGTACCCCTTCTGGTATGCACGAAAAAACAATTGTTGTTGCGGGTTGTCTGCACGGTGACCTAGGTACCTTCTGCTTGTCCTTTCATGGTGGTGGATGAATCGAGGTTCTAGCCTCCATTGGTATTTCTTCGACATATTGTTCCAGTCAAACAGTGACATCTTCCACTGCTCCCTCCTCTGGGTGTTCCGACATGGTTGTTTGTGACTCTTTTGGCTCGACCATTTCTTCCCGATTTGCAGCCATCCCATTGACTCTTAGAGCTTCAATGGGGTTTTCTGGTTGTACTTGGCTTCCTGCTTCCTCATTCTGTCAGCCCTATCCCTCTTCTGACATATCAATGTCCATGACCGCAGGTGATATCTATTGGGTTTATTCTACCATGAGTGTTAGGCTTCCTGGTGTTGTATTCATTGATGGGATTTCATCCACATTGATGACTTATGGAAATGGAGATGGTTTTTGTTTTCTTCCTTGTGATTGTGTTTGTGCTTTGTTCCTAACTCGCGGTTGTCTAGATTTCTGGCTTGGTTCTCCTTGTTTGGGTGGTGCCATGGTGGTAAGAACTTATCATTCACTGAGCTCAGTAGCCTCTGCAACCTTTGTAAACTTCACTCTCTGCTTCATATGCTCTATCGCTCTCTGCCTTCTCCAACTTCGCAATAACCTTTTTCTCTCGTGGCCTTGATTTTTATTGGTGTCATGTGAATCTTGTTGAATATGTTATCTCTATTACGGATTCAATGAACCGTCAGTCCCTTCGTACTTGTCATTAATTTCCCTCATGCGGTGTCTCGTTAGTCATTTTTGGCATTCAATTCTGCTAGCCTTCATCACTTAGCACTTCTTTTGTCATAGCCACCTTTCTCGCTTGTTTTCTCTTTGAAATAACTATTGGGCTTGTCTTCCTCAGGCTTGTACTCCTAAGTGTGCATGAGCCTTCCCCTTTCGGCACACTGTGCCTCTATTGGTACCTTTTGATATCCTACTTTTTTATTTTATTTTTGATTGTGCGTTGTCTTTCAAGTTGTGGATGGTTGAATATCCTTGTATAGCTTCAGTCGACTCCCATTGATCATCCCTCTAATTTCTGTGCCTCCTAAGTCCTTCAACTATACAACTCCCCTGTCTGTGACAATTTTTACTTCATATGGTCCTAACCAGTGCATTTTGAGTTTTCCTGGGTGTTGACTGGATTTACTGTCATACATCAACACTGAGTCACCTGCCTTGAAAGTTTTCCTCTTGATATGTTTGTCATGCCAAGATTTTCCCCTTGCTTTATGAACTTGTTGGTGGAACCCAACTAGGATCCTATTTTCCTCCATGATCATCAATTGATTCGCCCTATCATGTACTATGCCTCATTCTGTCATGTTCGTAATCACAGCTACGTGTAGACTAGGTACCAAAAATTCCAATGGAACTATTTCTTCTTGTTCTTATACCAATATGAATGGCATGCTTCATGTCAGCTTCTTGCATGTGGTCCTGTATGCCCACAATAATGTTGGTATTTTGAGGTCCCAATCATCCATGTTGACATTACAGATCTTCGTCGGTGCATTCTCAATGATTTTTTTAAATGCTTCTACTGTTCCATTTTCTCGTGGGTAGTATGGAGTACTCTTTTGATGATGGAATTCAAATTATTCGATCATAGCCTTAATAGTGTCGTTAATGAAGTGAGTGCCTTGATCACTCATCAAAATCCTTGGGAAACCAAATCTAGTGATCACTTTCTCAAATAGGAAGTGTGTTTTTGTCTCTGTGCTGCAATCTTTAACTCGTGTTGCTTCCGCCCATCTTGTCAAGTATTATGTCATAGTGATAATGTAACTTTCTCCTATCCTCTTTGCTGGTGGGTTAATTGGTCCCACAAAATCAATTTCCCATTTGTAGAATATTTGTGATCGCAATGGCATCTCGTCCCTTCGATTAGGTTTAATAACCCTCTGACAGACATCACAGCTCTGACAGTACTCCTTCAAGTCTCTTTGAATGTTCGTCCACCATAGTCCTATGCGTAATACCTTATGTGAGGTAGCTTTTCATGCGTAATTTCCTACTTCTATTCCTTCATGGGATTCTGCTAAAATTCCTAGTATTTCATGTTCAATCACATATCTTCTCAAGATGTTATCTGAGCCCATTTTGTATAAGTGTCTTACAATCCGCTGATAGTCTGTATCCCGAACTACCAGGTTTTTCTTCTACGTGGCGTTATATTACTGTGGCACAATACTGGTACTCAAGTACTGGATGATGTCTGTAAAGTATTCATTGACAATCTAGACTGAAAATAATTGTCCGTTTGGAAATTTTTCCTCTAAACTTGTAGGTTCCTCTCCGTTCATGACCCTTGATAGGTGGTCAGGTTCTGCATTCAACTTCATTGGCTTGACTATTACCTCAAAATAAAATTATTGAAACAGTAGTAACCATCGACATATTCTCCCCCCCAACACTGGCTTGTTGACTAGTTATTTAAGGGCTGAGTGATCTGTGAACATCTTAAAATGTTTTCCCAGTAAGCAATGTATGAACTTCTGCAGTGCATAGACCATAACTAAGCCTTCCCCCTCTGTAGTGTTATAGTTTTTCTTTGATTCTGACAGTTTTCTTCTCGCGAATTCTATAGGATGATCCAAATCTCCGACTCCTGGTTGTGCCAAAATAGATCCAAGTGTTATGGTTGATGCATCTACATGTACGTGGAATGTCTTCTCCCGGTCTGGAAATACTAGTATTGGTGTTGTTACCATCTCTCAAAGCATATCCAAATCATGTTGACAATCCTCATCCCACTGAAACTTTGTATCTTTCCTTAACAGTTTATCCATTGGTGTGGTGATCTGTGCGTACCCTTTGATAAATTTTCTATAGTATCCTGTGTGTCCCAATGTTGCTCTTAGTTGACGAACTATTTTTGTTGGTGGCAATTTAATTATTATTGCAATCTTTGCAGGATCTACTAGTAATCCTTGCTTGCATAATATATGGCCCAATAGTATCCCAAATGGTGTTCCTAAAATGCACTTCTTGATTTTTAATGATATCTGGCACTGCCTGCATCTTTCTAGCATTGGCCACAAGACCTCGACATGATCTTTCAACAAAATATAGACTATCCAATCGTCTAAGTATGCCTCTAGAAACTGATGGATAAATTCCTTAAATGTAGCGATAACTACTCTAGAAAATATTGTTGGTGCATTCTTTAGTCCAAATAACATGACTGTGTACTAGTAGGATCCCCATTCTATAGAAAACGTGGTCTTGTATTTGTCTTCCTATGTTATCTTGATCTGGTGGTAGCATGAGAATCCATCAATGAATGAGTAAACTTCGTGTCCTCCTACGTTCTCCAACACTTCATCTGTGAAGGGTGTAGGGAATGGGTCATGTAGGCATGCATCATTGAAATTCCTCAAGTTGACGCATATTCTTATCCCGCCTTATTTTTTCTCTTGAACTACCATCGGGCTTATCCATTCTGATTCTTCCATCGGTTCTATGATGCCAGCTTCAAGAATCCTATCGATATTATCTTTGACTTTTTTCTTATAGATCGTGTTTAGTCTGTATGGTCATTGTTTGATCAGTCTTCTTAGTGGTACCTTCATTTATCCAAGCTCTCATGCTATGCTTTTCATTTCTGTAAATGTTGTGGCAAACAGGTTGTTGTACTCGTGTAGTAACTCTATTATGATTTCTATTGTTTCCTCATCCCAGTAGTCTCAATAGTTGGCCATTTTGGGATTCTCAACTGTCCCAATGTTGAAATTTTTCACCTTGATCGGTGCAACAATTACTTCTGATTCTAGATGTGGACCTTCCACTTCTTTTTTTCCTTCCTCTTCCTAGATATGAATATCACATGGGTCGTCTTCATTACGTGCTTCTTCCTACACATGATAGCCTGAAAAAAGTTCTTTCACTGTCTATCTGTTCCGTTGTTGTTCTTTTGTTATGAGTTCAACTTTTGGTTCCTTGATGAATATCACCCCTCTTATCTTCTTAAGTGTTGCATCTATGTTGGGGTTCTCATGCTCGAATGAGAAACTGACTGTAAAATTTTGTTGCAGTATTGTTCAGCTCGTAGTTCCTCTGTGTAGTTCCTGGTCTATATACCAGTTTGTTGGTATTCCCTCTAATGTGTGTACGAAATGATGAGGCCATTCCTCTTGGGGTGTCATTTTCCACAACGCTCTGCACTTCTCCAAGTGTTTCACTGGTGCCCCTTTTCCATCGTACTTCTTCTACTAGTTTCTTCTCTGTTCTGTGCCAAACCTTATGCGTAGTAACCGCTTACATTGGTACCAATCCTTCATTATTTCTTTGTGTGCACCCCACCATATTTTAGGTGTGGCCTTGAGTGCTATATTGAGTGTTAAGAGTCTATTCTTTTCTAATACCTCATCCTTGTATTGTGCCAAGAATGCTTCTAGATCATTTACCCCATGGAAACTGGGTGGTTCTCTTATCTTCGTACCTACCCATCTTGATACGTGGTCTATTATTGCACACCTTCTTGTGGAAACTTCATGTAGCACCTGTTTCCAGTTCTCTAAATTTGTATCTGAGTCTATCTCACATGAATTAATGCTCCTCCAACTGAGTATCCCATTTGCAGTTGGATTTACGTAATCCTCATTGTGTGCAGTTGTTATGTACAACTGGATGATTTCCTCCAAGTCCAAGCAAGAAGGCTCTACGAACCTCTCCCCTTATGATGGGTCTAATGGCGTAATGACCATGTATTCTCCTGACTCAAATGTCATTTTTTGTGTCTTTAAATTGATAATGGCCTGGTTATCGAATGCCTAATCCAAGCCAAGTAATGTTGGATATGGTGTTGTACCATCCACTATTTCAATCACTTCGAAGTTTTCTTTAGTGCGAACTCCATCTAGGTCTACCATCACTCCTTTCAGTCTGCCAATTGGGAGGACTGTGTGTTGGTTTGCTAGTTTCAACTGAACAGGTGAATATCCTAATGTGTGCTCTCCCATACTTTTCCATGTATTCTTGGGTAATACATTGACTTCAAATCCTAGATCCAATATGATGTCTCCCATGTTCAAATCTCTGATGTTGGCATTCATCCTGAACTCTCTACTTGTTCTTCTCCTTGTCTGGAGGTGATTGACTATTTTTTGTTCTAGCTTTCCTTCTGTCTCTATGCTACATCTTTCTAATATATTTTTTAATATTTTGACAGAGGATGGATCATTCAATAGTTTTACACATGATTGAAAAATGCCTTTGATTGTACTTACTTGTCCCAGGGGCTACATCTCTTTGGTATGATCGAACGATGGGGGCATCTCGTACTCTGGCTCTTCCTTGCTCTGCTACACAGTTGAATTCAATGCAGTGTCTTGCTTCAAGAATTCTTGTTTGGATTTATTAAATGTTTCCTTCTCGTTCTACGTGTCAAAATGTTTGCTTGGTTCGACATTCTTCTTCACCCACTGGTATTGTAGTGGCTCTTGTCAGGCTGCTTCATTCACTGTTTTATCTCCTCTGCACTTAACTATGTTGATGTTTCATCCTTCATCCCTTTCTTCCACTGAAATCCACTGAACATTCCAGTTGTTTTGATGCCTCTTTTCCTGGATCTTCCCTAGTAATGTAGGACATTCTTCTGTGTCATTATCCGATGCGTGGAAATACATACAAGTTGCTGGTGGAAGTGGACATTCTCTTGCATAGTGTCCTGGTAGTTGACAGTTGTGACATACCACTAGTCCTCTACCTCTTCCAAAGCCTCCTCTTGATTTTCCTCTACCTCTATAACCAGCTCGATCTCCTCGCGATGTGTTATACTAAGGCGCCTGATTGTACTGTGTTGTATTGTACTGAGGTTGAGTTGTGTTGTACTGTGGTTGTGTGGTATTATATGGTTGTTGCACAATATTATACTATTGTTGTGCAATGTTGTATGGGGTTAGTACTTGGTTAAAATGAGGTGCAGCTTGCTCGGTCATAATTTTGTCTTGCACCCTATATGCATATGATGTCCTTTCTCTCATCAAGTTCATAGTTCTACAGTCTTTGTCATCATGGCCCACTGACTTGCAAAAGTTTCAATATGAACTCTTTGGGACTATCTGATATTTCTACATCATTGGTTATTGATATGGATCATGGCCTGGTTTCTTATAGATTTGTCATCATAGTCCTCCTGTTTGTAATGTATTAGGCATTCCTACTGCCATATATTGCGTGAATGTTGGACATTCGTTCTCGTGGTGTCCTTCTGTCCTGCATGTCGTACACCAAAAGGCTTCTTGTTTGTCCTTAATTTTTCTCTGGTTTAGGTGGAACGTTAAGTTATTCAAATCCTCCTTCAGATCTTCGATGGCTTGATCTGTCTTCTGATATTGGTTTTCTTCCAGTTGCAAGGCTTCCTGTAGAGCCTCTTCCCGTGTCTGAAACTTCTCTTGTCGCAATGGATATTTTAAGTGTGGTAGTAGTGAATTGATGAACAAGTGCCTTTTCTGCAATCGGTCATGAGATATTTCAACTTTCCTTTTAGTTGCTTGAATCTTTGGTTAATCTCCCATATGGATTCTCTTGGTTTCTGTCTAATTTCTATCATCTCGTTCATGTACTGGTCCTCTGAGCTTGGCTTCTAAAACTCATTTATCAACAATTTATTAATGTTTGCAATCGTTCTAGTTGTCTTTGGTGGATGTTTTGTAGATAAAATCATATACCAATCCACTGCACAATCCCTTAGTGTAATCTCTAGCTGTGCAAGTTCAGTATCTTTGTTTATGATATGTTTTTCTTCCCAGATCTTCTCATAGATAAACAAGTGTTTTTGCAGTTCCTCCGACGCTTCTCCTTTGAATTTTGGTAAAATGATGGTGGGATCGTGTCTGACCATCCTGAATGTTGAAATACTACCTCCACGCGGTTTATATACTTGACTAGTGCTTCCTGAACTGTATCCTCTAGTTTTTGTTCCTTGTGTAGATGTACTTCCTGCTGTCTTTCTTCTCCCGAAATTCGGTTGTCTAAATGGTGGTGTTATTTTCGGTGTGTTAGTCATACATGGGTTTATGGGTTCCACACTGACATTAACATGGATAGGATTTCTTTCTTCTCTTCCTTCTCTTGTACCTCTCGTCTTCCTCTCATATGTTGCATGCATGATTTCCTCAATCTTCTCCACAGCTCAGAGATCCTCTACCTCCTCTTCATCACTTTCCAAGCCTTCCCTCATGGCTATGACCCTCTTCTTGTTTTTCAGCTAGTACTGGTAGGGTACTCCACTATGCGTCTTTCCATCTATTTCCATGATCCTCTTGATCTAGTCATCGTCCATCATGATTCGTTCCAAGGCTTCCTCCTTCTTTCCTTTATCCATTTCTCCTTCCATTTCTTCTCTTTCTGTCAGTGCTTCCCCCCTTTCCCCATGCATGCAGGGAAGTTTAGTTGTTTGAGTCTATTGTCATTACACCTTTTTTATATAGAAGTATATTAATAGAAGTATACAATGATTGAATATACCTTCCTCGAGGCCCAGGTAGAAACTCTTGCTCTGTTGCACTGTACAACTTCCTTGTGTCTACTGCAAATTATGTTATAAATCTTGCTACAATACTGTCGAGCCAAAAATCTACTGCGTGGATGAATTTGTTATTCACCTGATGTAACTAATCAATATGAACTGGGGTCCATTCAAACTGTTGGATCCGGTTTGTTGCATGGTTATCCTTCAACCTCAATATCCATTCCTGCAATAAGTGTGGAAAATAACAGAAATATACTTCGTGCAGATTACTAAACATGTACTTATCAAGGTATTTATGTGGTGTTACTCTAGGGTTTCTATTATCTTTCTACGCAAACTCTAGCTCTTTTTTCTTCAGCCATCTTTCGATCTCTGCTTTTGTGGGATTCCATGATCTCAACATCCCCTTTCTAGTGGCACATTCTCACCTTCTTGTTGTCCGATTCAGTATTCTCTTAACCCGCCTTTCGTAGATCTTACAGATTTTCAACAGATCCCATCTACTCAATCCTATATTGTTCCAACTGGCAACATAACCATTTTTTGGTTTGATATCTGAGTTTATATATTTAACATGATTGACCCAAGTTTCAAGTCTACTAGGGTTCCAACAAAGCCTCTAAAACTATCGGTCCTCCTGGTAAACCAGAAGGCAACGCAACACACAGAGTGCACTACGCAGTCTCACCCAGATAGTCTTAATGGGTGACTACAATACTCAAGTGTCTGCAATCTAGAATTGAGTGGAGATCTAAGAAGTGTGCACTGGGAGTTCTATTTACTTATTAAAGAAACATACTGTCATTCACGATTATGCATGTAATACAATCAACTCATTCATTCATCATCCTAATATCTACTTATAAAAAGTAAAAGAGACACAAACATTCAATCAAATAACACATGTGTTACCATGGTTCACCCCCTCTTGGGCTACGTCCACAAATATCTGGCTCTTAAGCTCTTCTATTATGGCAGTTCCAAAACGACAGCGTCGTGCACTTACAACTCATCCTCAATCGGGTCGAGATCTATTATGAGGCAGACTAGATCACACCAAGCCCCTCAACTTGCGATCTAACCCTCAATATCTACCCTCCTTACTCCTCTCCAACTCAACTTACAAAATTAGGTCATATAGAAAAATATTACAACTAGCTATCAAAATAGGAATCCTCCTCAAGACCCTCTATAGTTTCCTCTAACCTCTTCTATGAGACCTAGGTATCTATATTTATACATTTCTGGCTCATCAGCCATTAGAATATATTACAACAACACTAACCCTAACTTTGTTAGGTCTTCCATGCATGAGTGTGTGCTGCTCTTCCTTCCAGCGGTCACTTTCCTCATGCATGCCTTCCTTCCCAAAACTAACCTTTCTTTACGCTTTGGCCTGCTTCCAATATAATGGAATGTAATGTCATCTTCATTTGTTAATTACAAAAATCATGTAAGGGTATTATGTACATTTCTACAATATAGTGTTAATGCATCGGATCCCATTATATCTCTGCAGTTAAGTGCGCTCGGGAAGTCCTAGTATTTTACATGCTTATGGAATTTTATAAACTTAGTCCAATTTATCCCACATGCATCATGGGAATTTTTCTCCTCTCACTCTCTCATATATAATTGAGGTGGAGGCCCTTTAAGCATGCAATGGAGTGTGATGTAAATCTTCTTGTGAATGAAGCATAGCCAATATCTCTTTCTTTTTAGAGATAAGCTACCCCATTTTTCCAGTTTGTGTTCTACAATGTTTTTCTATCTTATTCAGTAATAGAAGTTGGGTTTCATTGTATTTTTTTGTTCTCTTCTATATTTTTGTGTATTTCATTTTTGTATCTTGGTTATATTTTTGCCTTCATGTTGTTCTCAAAATAATCCATATCAGTGGTATTAGAGCAGGTTGCTCCTTGTCATTTCTCATAGAAGTTCCCTGATGAGGTCAAGGTACAAATAGTTGGGTCTCGAGCTAGTTTCGCTTGAGGACAACTGATCTCACCAGCCCAAGTGACCTCCCATGGTAGAAGAAAAGAGAGATTACAAAGTAGGAGATTCTTTCAAGACATTGCTTGAGGAATCCCTCCTACAACAGAGGAATGAGATGATGGACAACTTTTCTCAGATCCTTCAAAGATTATCAATGGTGACATCTGAAGTATCTTTGACAAGAATCCATTTCGCAAGTGCGAAACCCTTCAAGGTATAAGTAAATTTTGATATCCCATTATTTGAAGGCCAGATAGATGCAGATGCTCTAGAAAAATGGCTGACTCTACTAGAAGGTTATTACTCTATCCAAAAAAAAAATTGACAGTGAAAAGATCACCTTCGCACTCTTTAAATCCCTTCCCCATGTCAGAGCTTGGTGGGAAGGTTACTGGGAGAGGTACACCACAAACAAATCTACACTATTTGGGAGAGAACCCACTTGGGTAGCCTTTGTAGATGCCTTTGTTGTGTTGGTTTTGTCACATGGGTGAGAAAAACCACAACACTTGCATGCTCAGTTAAGTCAACTAAACAAGGAAAACATTTGTGAATTTATTATATAACAAAATACACATGAAAAAAAGGAAACAAAACTAAAAACTACTAATAAATAAATGCTAGAGAAACTTGCAAGAAATAGAACCATGAAAAGAAAAAAATGACCAATATATAACTACCAATGGATCAATATATTGATAGGCTAAACATCGTAGAGAAAGGCAGGGACTTATGAGTCCCCTCTTCCTCCTTGGGAGGGATATTGAGTTTCCTAATAGAGAGATCTTCTCTTCATGCAATGGAAAGTGACAATGGTGAAGAAATACAATGCCAATTCCCTCAAGTGGTGAGTGGAATGGCCCTTGCTATAGTGCTTGAATGATTCAAAGAGAAAAGAGGATTCTCAAAGAAGAATTCTTACAGCATAACAATAGCTTGAAGTTCTTATTTTTCTAGCACACCCATGGCACATATTTGTAGTGTCCATTCATAGCAAGATAAGATTGGTTCATAGTGTGAACAAGGGGCCTTTTAGAGCACTTCCTATCCCTTGACTAGCCTCCAAGCTAGATTTCACTAAGATATGAGTGTAAAATCGTGTTGGGGGTCATACTAGAAGTGGTTGAGAGGCTGACAAGATTCATAAATGTGTCGTTCATGGAAGTGCATGGATTTTCTCATAGACATTCACACATTTTATGCATAGTATGCGTTGAGGGTTGTGTTAGCCTACGCATTCTATGCATTTTGCGCATGCTTCCTTTGGTGAATTTGCACACTTTGATTTTTGAACCAAGCATATAGTTTTTTTCCTTTTGATAGATTTTGGTGTTGTAGGTGGACTAATTGTTGTTAGCATTGATGTCTTTCTTCAACCATTGTGTGCAATGTTGCGGATGATTTTTCAGTGATAACAGATGCCCCCTGATGTGTGAGGTTAGGAGCATACGTATAGACAAAATACATCAATATTTATTTTGCTGAGAGTGCCATTGTAAGGAAGAGTGAAGAGAGGTATTGCAACATCGATCCTCAAGAGGGAGAGGGAAAAATGTGGGACCCAAACCTTTCTCTAGGGAGAAAAAATAAAATATGTGTACAAACGAAGCGGGCATGCCCCATGCTCATGTTATGAAACTAAAATGTGGGACTATAATTGATAATGGATGTAGATAATTACAACACCCTCAGGGGCGGTTGATAACGACAGATGACAGTTCTGAATGTTGAACGAGCTCTGAAGTGAGTCAAGGACGAATACAAAAATTGTTGATGACTCATAGAAATTGATGGCTTATTAACTTCAGAGACCTTCAGATGGTATGAAACAACTGTAATGGTCGCATAGTAAGACCCACCTTAACATGAGACTTTGTTGAAGTCGAATGTTATGGAAGTCAACGAAATCAGAAAGAAATGATGATTCTTTTTGTGCCATCCAAGACTCCTCATTGAAAAGGTAATGAGAGTCAAGATATTGTCACCCTTGTGGAAACTATTTTGATGTTGACATGAAGGGAGATGTGATGCCAAGAAGATAAGGGATTCTTGAAATCCACTGAGTGATAGATGATATCAGGTACTGACGAGTAACATGAATAAAGTCAAGTTCTTATGGAACTTGATACTTCCCTTGGTTTGGGTGTTTAGGGATGATTGGCAGAAACCGTAAAACTGGATCTAACATTAGGGGGACGACTAGATATGGTGTTAAACTATGCTAGAGGCTAAAAAAGTGGGAAAACTCATAGATCGTGGGTATGGGGACTTGGGATACTTGAGGTTTGTTAACAATGTTGATATTAAAAAAGTGTGGATGCCCCAACCAAGGGAGACATGGGTTTCTTTGTCGGGTAAAAGAAGGCCATCGAGGATGATGACTAAAAAAGTAATGTATTGTTGGAAACAAAGGCTTTATACTATTACCAAAGAAATAAAGAATAAGTTGGGTTGAGTATACAGATACAAAAATGGGTGCCCTAGTGAAATATGGCTTGGCCTGTTCAGGGAACAAATTTGTGAAAGAGAACTGGTGGAGAGTGGGGCCCCATGGGTGGGTTTATGTATTAGGTAAGTGGATGGAGGACAATCTGCAAATGGGAAAACCGACGGTGGATGAGATGGAGGGCTAATGAAAATGTGGAGATGCAGTCAATAGAACCAATATGATATGACCTAGGAGTCCATTGGGAAGGTTATAAATATGATGAGAAGAAGTATGGGGTTCATTCTCAGAAATGATAAATGCTATTGGGACTCCCAAACCTAGAGGGGTGAAAATCAACATGAGTGTCAAGTTTCCAAGGGGAATTATGAATGGCAAAACTCATGTGGGGGATAGTGTTATCAGATGACAGTACCAAAATATGGAAGACATAAAGATACTGTAATATCCCTCGGCCAAACCCAATTGTAAAGGTAATGTAAGTGTACTTAAGCCGGTGAGTTGTTTTGACATCATCTTTGTAATGCACCTTTCATGGCATAGTGCGTGCATGTACTATGCAATAAAATGATGTAGTGTGCACATACTTGGATACTGCGCACAGTAACTAAAGTGCACGTAGTATGGAGGTCAACGAACCTCGTGTATATGATATGTGTTATAGGCTGGTGAGCTAGTTATTATAAGCTGGGATGCTTATGTTTTGGAATTAGGCCAGTGCACCTAGATGTTAAAGGCCAGTGTGCCTATTTTGTATATGTCTCATGATTAATAAAAATACATCGCTGCATGCAGATGGGCCACGATAAAAGAGATGGGGGACTAAAATTCACCAATTAAGGAAAGAGAGGGCCAAAAGTTAAGGAAAGGGATAAGCTAGAGAGCTTAAGCCAAAAATGAATATTATATTAATATTTCTTAAAACATAAAGTATGGATAATTATTTTATCCTAAGTTCTAAAGTTGGGGACAAGTGGACCAAAGTAGATTCCAACATGATAAGTGTCAAGTTGGGAACATGCATACAGATCGTGGGGACTTATGATCACCTTCACCATCATTCCTATGATCATATCTCCCATGATTCCTTCCATCATTCAATCATCCAGTCAATGATTCCATGACCATTTTCACTCACACAATCAATTATCCTTCAGACATTCATTTCATAGTATCTGAGCCTATTTCCATAACCATTTCCTATTGGTTTACCTGGTTATCTTAGGAGCAGGATTGAAGAAGCGAGTTGTCAGGCTCGTGGAAAATTGAAGAGGCGGGTTGTCAGGCCCGTGAGCAATTCTCTGAGCGAGAGAATTGTTGGGAATTGATTTCCTAAAGGTTCTAAACTGCAACTACAGTTCTATGAGACTTCCTATCTAGCCTATTGTTGAAGCCCTAGAAGGGAAGTGGAGAAGCTGAGGGACTGTTGAGTAGAGAAGGGGCACACTTCCTTGGGTGGGACAGGCATGTGGGGAATGAGAGGTTGTAGGCTATTAGTTGAGTGAGCACCTGAGATGGAGTCTTGTTGTTGTCTATGAGCCTTTAGCTTGGTTAGGAATCACTTTACCCGGGTGGAGTTTAGTCCTAGCTTGGGGGTGACTCACTATTGAGAGTGATGAATAGTGTAGTCTAAGGTTGGGAGGTTCGTGGACAGTCTGTACGCAGTTGGTGAAAATATTTCCAAGATAAGTACCAATCGAGTGATAAATTTACATGCTGCATTGTTATTTACGAGCTTATGTTACAGTTTATCATATGTGTGATTATAATTGTCTGTATGTTTATGGGTATTTCCCGGTATATGCTACATGTCTGTGTTTACTGTTATTTCAGTATGAAATCGTATATTTAAAGAACGTAATTGTTTGTTTACGTTATATGTAAAGCTTCAACAAGAGTGTTGTATGTATAAGTTATAATTGCATGCAGTTTGAAGAGAAAATTTATGTGGCATAGCTCAGTTGAATACCGGGTATGTTACAGTATGTTCCGCAGCGAGAGAACGAAAGTGTTCCCTCTTGTAGCCTGGCCCTTTGTAGGAGTGGCATGCCCGACCGATGTGAGGCTGGGGATGTTATAGTATGGTACCCGAGCTTCAATTCCAACACTGAGCTTGGATGGGCCAGAAAGGTTCATTTGAAGCGAATATTCACAGAAGATTAATTTCGAGGTGGCCAAATTTTCAAGTCACAGAGCGTCCATGGAGAATTTCGGCACCGCACGGAAAATGTTGGCATGCAGGTGTGTGCGGTAAATTGTGGCACCATGCAAAAGAGTATTTTGTGCGGATGCACGTGCTGAATTTAGCATTTGCGCAGTGAACACACACATAGTAATGTGCACGTGGTGTGCACAACATTGCAAAACACAGAGGAGTTGGTTGGTGTGCACATAGTATGAGTATAAATTGTCTCGTGACAGTGTATTCAATGGTGCACGAAGATTATTGTGCGTGGTGAGGCATATTGAACTTCGGCATGGTGCAATGCATAGGGAGAAATACATGTGGAATATCGGTGCACGATACCAAAACTGTGTGCAGTGGATATTGGCGCACAACGCAAAAGTAGTGCGCGCAAGTTATTGGCGTGACGAAGAAGAAATGCATAGTGGATATAGGTGCGTGGAAGCACAATTTACCTTGTGGTGTTGTTGTGCATGATAAATATGGGTGTATATGTTGGATTTTTTTGCGCGTGAAGTCGTTTGGAAGGCGATGAGTATGAGTTTAATAGAAAAATTGCATGGTATTAAAGGAAAAATAAACACACAACCACATCGAAGCATTATTTAAAATGAATTCAGAGTTGGTTTGAGAAGAAATAAATATAGCCTAAATTTCTAAGCCGAGAGAATTTCAGGGACAAATTCTGAGTTTTATATTCCTCCAATTCAGATAGATGGAAGTTAAATATAAGATTACAAGAAAAGCATACTATGAAAGAAAACAAGACTTATAAAACCACCATTTAGAATCTTGTAATAAATAGTCCAAAGTCCGCTTCTACATTTATATAATCATATTAATCCCAAAATTACAAAAAGGGAATGATAACAGTTATCATATTGTAAAGGGACCGTTTAAGAACAGGCCTATCATCTTTGGAGCTCCTTGCCTCTGCTACCAGCTGTCCAAAATTTACTGAAATATACTTAATTTTAGTTGAGGAATCATTTCATCTTAGCAATCTCCTCCTTTAAAGAATCTAACCAGACCGGTTGATTCTCTCCAACACTTTCGGCCGTTTCAGCTGTGGTTTCCTTCTTCTGTCACTTGCTCCTTTTCTTCTTAGCAGCTGGCCTGTTGATGACTAAATCCTTCATAGTGGGATTCAACATGACTTCCAACTGGGATTCTATAGCCGGCTCTTTGTGGAGTCGCTAGAATGTGAGAAAGTACTCTTTCCTCTTTATTCACATGAAAGTTTAGCATGTTTCCCGAATAACCATTCTCACTGGATTTAGCCTTGTCGATGTACCTTATTTTGTGGATACCGAAATGCTTTTATAGAGAGCAGAAAGTTGAGCCATTTGGAGATTACTCTATTTATGGATAAGTTGATGCCTCCATACTTGAGGATTGGTAGTTATAGAATCCCAATTATGAAGCACATATAGACTACGTACAAGTGCGTTGGGTTTCCATGCTCGGCTAATCCATTTCAAATGATTATCTTTTGAGTTCTTTATATGGCGGTGTTCAGATGACATCATACAATTGTGAAGTACCGAACGACTGAAACGGGGTGATCTGACTAGCCGTCACTTGTTCCATGAGTGGTGGTTTTGACATATTGAAACACGTGATACCGCGTCTTGGCGAAAGTGGTTTCGGCAAAATGCCTTTTGCCTAGATGTATCTCTGAAGGCGCCGCGTCTATGTTCTCAAGACTTGGGTCTTATCTAGAATTATCATGGTGATAACACCAAGAAATCAAGAGAGATAATTCTGATGTATATATTGAACCAAAATGGTTCATATTTTTCATGAATTGTTGAATTGTTAGCCTGATAAGTTCGATGGCTACACGTTTTGAAGAATTAAAAACAACTGGATTAGATCAGATCAGTGAAGATTCCATAGGAATGGAAGAGGCACAGGAGAATTGCAGTTCGCAAGATGAGAGCAGAGAGATGGATGTCCATTTGGGCATTGAAGGAACAAACTCCAATGGACATGGAGAAGAAAGGAATGAAAACATGAATTTGGTAGAGACCATTAAAATTTGCAAAAGGATGTCAAAAGCCATAAAGCTGATAATGAAAGGCTTATGAGAGCCAAGGAGCAATAGGATGACTTCAACATGAATTTATTGGAGGGATTTAACAAAATAGAAAAGAAATTGGTTAAGGAGAGTGGCTCAAGAAAATCTGTAAGTCACAAGCCTTTAGATGAGAAAAGAAACGAAAGAAGTGTTAGCAGACACCGCCATCATTCCCTAAGGCATTCTAATAAGAGAATAGGAAACATCTCAAGTCCATCCCCTATTAGAAGGCATAATAGGTCTGGGGTGGATGAGCTACGAGGAGAAATGAACAAAATCAAACCTCCTACATTTGATGGTGAGCACAAGAAGGATGAAGATGCATAAAAATGGTTTTGGGGCATGAGAAAGTATTTTCAATTGCATAACTATTCTTCTCATGCAGAAGGTAGAATTGCTATCTATCAACTCAAGGGAAAGGCCTCCATGTGGTGGGATCAGCTTGTGCAGGTGCAACACATTAAAGAGAAAAGTGTTACTTGGAGGGAATTCAAGAAGTATTTTTAGAAGAAATACTTGACTAAGAGATACTACGACAAGAAAATTAAAGAGTTCTTTGAACTCTAGCTTGGAAGTATGACTATAGATGAATATGAAAGAATGTTTCTAGAACTGCTGAAATATGTTTTATTCATCAAGGATGAGATAGTCAAAATTCAAAGGTATTTGAGTGGATTGCCATCATTCATCAGTGACAAAATATAGTATGATGAACCCAAGACATTGTAAGAGACCATAAGGTGAGCTAAATGCCTATATGATCAACAGAAAGCAAGGTTAGCTTTCCAAAAGGCTTGAGAAGAAAAAAATAAATTCAAGATGGTTCAGAGGAAGAAGGGAGCTAAGCCACCATTATTTAGAAATAATCCATAGGGACAACAAACGCCTAAAGAACCTAGAATGATTGACATAGGGATTCAAGGGCCAAGACAACCACCTTTTCAATGTTGGGGTTGTAAAGGAGATCATAGGTTCAGAGATTGTCCTCACAGAAGTGAAAAAGGAAGGGTTATTCACAATGTACAACAAGCTGAAACAGTGGAGGAAATGGGCATATATGTGCCAAGGATCTATGCAGCGTTGGAAAACAATCAAGAAGAGTATCAATCCCACATGATTGAAGTGGAAGGTATGATCAACAACCAAACCATTGCTATTTTAATCGATTCAGGAGCTAGTCATAGTTATATAGACCCAAAGATGGTGGAAAGTTTGCATTTTCCAAGAAGAAAGCATGGGAAATCCTGGTTAGTATAGTTGGCTACAGAAGCCTAAAGAAAATTTAATGAGATGGTTAAGTTATGCCTCATGTACATGAATGGACTGAACACCAAGGTAGATTTGAACATCTTGCCTTTAGGCTCCTATGACTATCTAATTGGGATAGATTGGTTGGACCAACATCATGTTCTCCTGGACTGTCATAAAAAATAATTTACTTGCTCGGATGAGGAAGGGAAACTAAGGAAAGGGCAGGGAATTCCCAGAGTAGTAACCATTAGAGAAATTCTAGCATTGCAACTGAAGAAATGTTACAGAAAAGGATGTCAAATATTTGTAGCTCATATAGAAGAGACACCTAAAGATAAGGTGCCAAATTTGGAAGATTATGCAGTCCTAGAAGAATTTGAAGTTTTTTTCAAGGAAGTACTAGGACTACCCCCAAAAAGAGACATTGATTTCTCTATAAATCTAATGCCTGGAGCAGCTCCAGTGTCAAAGACTCCTTACAGGATGAGTACACCAGAATTGAAGGAGTTGCAAATGTAGCTTGAAGAACTTCTGAAGAAGGGCTATATAAGCCCAAGTGTGTCACCTTGGGGTGACCCAGTCTTGTTTGTGAAAAATAAAGATGAAACATTAAGATTGTGCATTGACTTTAGACAGTTGAATAAAGTGATTGTTAAGAACAAGTATCCTCTGCCAAGGATTGATGATCTCTTTGATCAATTGAAGGATGTAAAGATATTTTCAAAGATAGATCTCAGATCAAGGTACCATATGGTAAGGATTAAAGAAGAAGATATCAGTAAGACTGCCTTCTGGGCAAGGTATGGTCATTATGAGTTCACAGTGGTGCCATTTGGGTTGTCAAATGCACCAGTTGTTTTCATGTGCTTAATGAATGGTGTTTTCCGAGAATATTTAGATGAGTTTGTCATTGCCTTTTTGGATGACATTATTATATATTCTAAGTTAGAGAAAGAGCATGAACATCATTTGAGGATGGTGTTGTAAGTATTAAGGGAGAATCAATTGTATGCCAAATTGAGCAAGTGCTCATTTTATCAGAAACAAATTCATTATTTGGGGCATATCATTTCAAAGGATTTGATAGAAATGGATCCTGAGAAGATAGAATCCATTAGAGAATGGTTAGTGCCAAAGAATGTGACAGAGGTGAGATCATTCATGAGTCTTGCAGGCTACTATAAAAGATTTATTGAAGGATTCTCAAAGATTTCACACCCAATCACTTCCTTGCAAAGAAAGGGGGTGAAGTTTCAGTGGACACTGGATTGCGAAAAGAGTTTCCAACACTTGAAACAATTATTGACAAGTGCTCCAATATTAAGGATTGCATACCCAAATGAAGACTTCATTGTATGCACAGATGCATGTAATGAAGGACATGGTGGAGTCCTTAGTAAAAATGGGTTTGCCATATGTTATGAATCAAGGAAGTTGAAGGAGCATGAAAGAAACTATACCACTCATGATTTGGAGTTGGCAGCCATAGTGCATGCCTTGAGGAAATGGAGACACTACCTCATGGAGAAGAGGTTTGAGCTAAGAACAGACCACAATGGTCTGAAATATTTATTTGATCAGCCAAATCTNTTCACACCCAATCACTTCCTTGCAAAGAAAGGGGGTGAAGTTTCAGTGGACACTGGATTGCGAAAAGAGTTTCCAACACTTGAAACAATTATTGACAAGTGCTCCAATATTAAGGATTGCATACCCAAATGAAGACTTCATTGTATGCACAGATGCATGTAATGAAGGACATGGTGGAGTCCTTAGTAAAAATGGGTTTGCCATATGTTATGAATCAAGGAAGTTGAAGGAGCATGAAAGAAACTATACCACTCATGATTTGGAGTTGGCAGCCATAGTGCATGCCTTGAGGAAATGGAGACACTACCTCATGGAGAAGAGGTTTGAGCTAAGAACAGACCACAATGGTCTGAAATATTTATTTGATCAGCCAAATCTAAATGCTAGGCAAAGAAGATGGTTAGAATTTCTAAGTGAATATGACTTTGATATAAAGAATATCAAGGGGAAAGAGAATAAAGTGGCTGATGCACTCAGCCAGAGGGTGCATGAACTACATGCTACATCCATTAGCATGTATCAGACTGATATAAAAAGAAAAATTCTGGAGGCTGCAAATGCAGATATGCAATACAAAGAATTGGTAGCAAATCTACAACAGGGTAAGATACCAAAAAAGGTGGATAATTATAATTTGGGAATAGATGGAATATTGTTGCACAAGAATAGAATTTTTGTTCCAAATGTTCAAGACTTGAAACGTATGATTTTGCATGAAATGCATAATGTCCCTTATGCAGGGCACCCTAGATATCAGAAAACTGTGGCAGTGATCAAGAGCTATTACTTTTGGCCAGGTATGAAGAGAGAGATCGCTGAATACATCGCTAGATGTACGGAATGCCAGAAAGTTAAAGCTGAGCATAGGCACCCAATAGGGTTGCTGCAAACTTTGCCCATTCCTGAATGGAAGTGGGAAGTAGTGACAATGGATTTTATTATGGGATTTCCCAGAACATGAAAGCTGCATGATTCCATCATGGTAGTGGTGGACAAGCTTACAAAAGTTGCTCATTTTATTCCACTAAAAACTACTCACAAGGAAACAAATGTTGTTGATATTGTCATGAAGGAAGTGGCACAATTGCACGAAATTCCTAAAACAATTGTGTCTGACAGAGACCTGAAATTCACCTCGAATTTCTAGAAAGGATTCAGAATGAATCTGAACTTTAGTACAACTTATCATCTTGAATTTGATGGATAGACAGAGAGGGTAAACAGAGTGATAGAAGACATACTGAGAATGTATGTGACGGACAAACCATCGAAATGGGAAGACTACCTGCATTTTGTATAATTCGCTTACAACAATGGGTATCAGGAATCGTTGAATATGAGCCCATTTGAAGCACTTTACGATAGAAAGTGAAATAATCCAGTGAGTTGGGATAATCTAGTCGATAGGATAGTAGTTGGGCCAGAGTTGCTGAAAGATATGGAGGACCAAATGATAAAAATTAAGTAGAATTTAAAAGCTTCCCAAGATAGGAAGAAAAGTTATGCCGATAAGAACAGAACCCACGGAGAGTTCAAAGTGGGTGATCATGTTTTTCTGAAGGTGAAAGCTAACAGGAGTTCCCTGAAGTTGGGAAGCTGCGCCAAGTTGGCAGCCAAATTTTGTGGGCCATTTGAAATCCTAGAGAGGATTGGTCCAGTTGCTTATATGATTGCATTGCCTGCATCTATGTATGTTCATAATCTATTCCATGTATCATTGTTAAAGAAATATATACCTGATGCTAATCATGTTATTGATTGGAATGTGATTCAGGTGGAGCAAGAAGGCGCTTTTCAAGTGCATTTGGTGCGCATTATGGACCGGAAAATCAAGTAGCTCTGAAATCAAGCCATAGGGATTGTAAAGGTCCAATGGACCTGGTACGGTCCTGAGGACGCTACTTGGGAGCATGAGGATGTAATGCGGATAGAATACCCGCATCTTTTTGAGGATTTTTGAAAATTTTGTTGTATATGGGTATATGATGCATTGAGGATAGTGCATAAATTAGGGGAGGGGATTGTAATATCCCTCGACCAAATCCAATTGTAAAGGTAATGTAAGTGTACTTAAGTTGGTGAGTTGTTTTGACATCATGTTTGTAATGCACCTTTCATGCAGTAAAATGATATAGTGTGCACATACCCGGATACCGCGCGCAGTATGGAGGTCAGTGAACCTCGTGTATATGATATGTGTTATAGGCTGGTGAGCCAATTATTATAAGATGAGATGCTTATGTTTTTTAATTAGGCCAGTGTGCCTATTTTGTATGTCTCATGATTAATATAAAATACGTCGTTGTGCACAAAACGACCATGATAAAAGAGATGGAGGACTAAACTTCACCAGTTAGGGAAAGGGAGGGCCAAAAGTTAAGGAAAGGGATAAGCTAGAGAGCCTAAGCCAAAAATGAATATTATATTAATATTTATTAAAACATAAAGTATGGATAATTATTTTATCCTAAGTTCTAAAGTTGGGGACAAGTGGACCAAAGTAGCTTCCAACATGACAAGTGTCAAGTTGGGGACATGCATATAGATCATGGGGACTTATGATCATCCTTACGATCACCTTCACCATCATTCTTACAATCATCTCGCCCATGATTCCTTCCATAATTTAGTCATCTAGTCAATGATTCCATTACCATTTTCACTCATGTAGTCAGTTATCCTTCGGACATTCATTTCACAGTATCTGAGCTTGTTTCCATAACCATTTCCTGTTGATGTACCTGGTTATCTTGGGAGAAGGATTGAAGAAGCGGGTTGTCAGACCCGTGGGAAATTGAAGAGGTGAGCTATCAAGCCCGTGAGAAATTCTCTGAGTGAGAGAATTGTTGGGAATTGATTTCCTGAAGGTCCTAAACTACAACTACAGTGCTCTGAGACTTCCTGTCTGGCCTGTTGCAGAAGCCCTAGAAGGAAAATGGGGCAGCTGAGGGACTGTTGAGTAGAGAAGGGGCACACTTCCTTAGGTGGGACAGTCATGTGGGGAATGAGAGGTTGTAGGTTGTTAGTTGAGTGAGCACCTGAGACAGAGTCTTCCTGTTGTCTATGAGCCTTTATCCTGGTTAGGAATCCCTTTACCCAGGTGGAGTTTAGTCCCATCTCGGGGGTGACTCATTGTTGAGAGTGATGAACAGTGTAGTCTAAGGCTGGGAGGTTCGTGGATGGTCTGTATGCAGTTGGTGACAATATTTCCAAGATAAGTACCAATCATGTCACAAATTTACATGTTGCGTTGTTATTTATGTTCTTATGTTACAGTTTATCATATGTGTGATTGTAACTATCTCTATGTTTATGGGTATTTCCCAGTATATGTTGCATGTCTGTGTTTACTGTTATTTCAGTATGAAATTGTATTTTTACAGAACATAATTGTTTGTTTACATTATATTAAATCTTTCGCAAGAGTGTTGGATGTATATGTTATAATTGCATGCAGTTTGAAGAGAAAATTTATGTGGCATAGCTCAGTTGAATACTGGGTATGTTACAGTATGTTCCGCAGCGAGAGAACGAAAGTGTTCCCTCATGTAGCTTGGCCCTTTGTAGGTTGGGAATGTTACAAAGATAGTTTCAGAGCTAAGTAAAGCATCTGAGGAGTGGCATGCCTGGCCGGTGTGAGGTCGGGGATGTTACAGATACTGTAGAGCCGAATGTAGGGACCCTAAAGGTAAATGTTAGAGGGTGTGACTAGGATATGCAATAAGTAACATAGGGAGTAAATACATGCCAGTGTCGTGCATATATCTTAATAGGATTTCATCTTGCTTAACGAGTACCTGCACAAATGAAAACCAAATACTTGACGTGAACAATATCTAGTGATAAAGAAAATATAACAACTATTTGATAAAACTGAAAGTGAGCATGCATACCTGAACATGGCATGAGAAAAATGCTCCTCTGGGGAAAAGTGCAGATGATAAAACAGGGAATGTGAATGTGTAGATGGCTGGATTAGGATCTCTTGGCTGAGAATGGATTAGAAAACAAAGGCTCTGGGCTCCTGTAACAGAGTTTGGAAGTTGGGAAAAACAGTCTATATATGGATGGTGGGCCTACAATGCCACCTCATTTGTACCTATCACTATTGTTGAGTTGACGATAGAAATGTGAGGATATTTTGATATTACAGGAGTGTGAGGCTACCGATCCGAGAGAAACAAGGGATAGGTTAGTGGTCCTACCAGCCTACACATTGTGAATTTGATATATTATAGGTAATGGTTGTACGGAGCGATGTACAGGGGTTTTGAAGGGTAGGGGCCCACAAATGCTAGGGAAAATGGGGAGTACCCACACACGTGTGCATCGGTAAGACTTATTTTCCTACACATCATGTGTGGGTTTTTCCTTCACAGCCGCACACTAAGGATTGCACGACTGTGGTGAGGAAATGTGCATATAATGTGCGCTTGGGCTTGACACAACCAAACATGTGGGCACGTAGGTAGGAGAGACATGCATGCATGGGATACATGCCTGTACGACTGACAAATGTGCACCCATGCACAATTGTGGGAATGAAAGTTGTGCATTAATGTGCAGCTGTAGGAAGAAATGTCATGCATTGATGTGCAACTGGGTGGGAAAATTCACGCACTATGTGCATAATTAGGGATATAGTTTATTGGATGTTTTGTGATTTTTGATGAATGAAGTGGTTGATTAGCTTTTCTTGGGTGGATGTAGGTGATAAACAGATTTTATATCACAATGTTGATCCATTGGCAAGAGAGGGACTAAGACCGGTTACGAGAGGCTGTGAGGGTTCATTCGGGCATATGTAGACACCTGACAGCCTAACGGTTGCTCAAGTTTTTTGAATTCCCCCTTATGCGGTCGCAGAAGTACCTCCTCTAGTTTCTTATTAGGATGTGGAGCACTGATCTATAGTGCTTCATTGTGAGGGGGGAGCATCTCATGTTCTCTGTGATAGAGGACGCATATTTTTTTATGGGACTCCCATTCTGTGGGATGGACCTAGTCATTGATCCCCATCTCCCAGGGGAGGATCAGTTGGAGACCATGGAGGCTCAAAACTATACTGGTTTGAACCCTATGTCATGTTCGTTCATCCATATTGAGGCCATCGATGACTTGTTGAGTGAGTGCATCATGACCATGATGGTGAGGATATAAGGATACTTGGGTAATCAACGGATCACTGGTGGTTAGCTGAGGGTGGTGGAGCAAGTCCTGAATGGGGAACTGTTTGTATGGGGTGTGTTGATGCACACCAAGATTATGTCATAGCTGAACCGATGTTGATGGGCTGACTCCAGTGACTTTGCATTCAGATCAGTTTTGGTGGCCTGGTTTTTGGAGAGGGTGCCTCTATTGTGCCCGAGGATTTTACTGGTGCCAGTAGGGCAACAAGATCCATGATTGATGTGGTGGGAACACATGTCGGCCCGACATGGAGGAGGGGAGGGTGGCCATTATTTCATTGCCAAGGTTGCACGAGTGTGGCGTCAGATGTCAGATGTGATGTTGCGATATACATACGCGGGTATGGACTACCAACTGTATCGAGACATGGTGCTACCTCTTGGGGAGGACTAGGACCAAAGAGGTACATTTTATATTTGTTTATGTTTTTTGATTTTGATAGATAGTATTTATTAGACATGTATATGGATGTTGACATTATATTTGGTGTTGTTTTGCAGATGTTGGACCTTGGGGATGAGAGGCAGAGGTTATCAAGGAGTCCGCTCGATAGGAGCCTATAGAGTCGATGGCTGGATAGAGGTGTTGGTGAGATGACGCTGGTGTTAGACCAGCCAAAGAGACACAGGGGGATGTTGCAGCCACTTTAGAGGATTTGCATAGATGGTTCGAGCGGGTCCTGTAGGGTGTTACTAGGGGCATATAGGCCCACATCCAAGACGAGGAGGCCCTGGACCAATGTGTGGGGGTACCAACGGAGTGGTGGACATTGATCCATATAGAAATGGTGGTGGGGGAAGCGATGAATGACCAACTGCCTCCTGGAGCTAGAGGGCCCCCATCTAGTGGGGCACCTCCGACTGATAGAGGACCTGGGGAGGAAATCTGAGGGCACCTTGAGTGCCATTTTTTTATGTATATGGGTTTATGGGCCCAATTTTGTATAGAGTATTGGATAGCCATTTTTGTACTCATAGGGGTGATGGGACTCATGAGCCTATGAGCAATTGTATATCTAGTTTTTGTAAAACATTTGATGACCTCGATGATATATATATGATGGATATATTTTGATCATTTGTGTATTTATGGTTTGTGTTTTTATGATGTATGATGTCTATTGCTATATGTTTTGACATATGTATGATGTTATGTATATGATGTTGAATGTGATAAATGTCAATCTAATACTAGGTTATCCATGTCATCTGCTACTTGATTGAGTTTTCTTGGAGTATGTGTAAATGTGATGGAATCAAAGTTGCAAGATAGAAGTCTAACTTGCAGTTATGTGTGAAAGAGGAAAGGATCGTGAACATGATACACGTTGTTGAGTTGCAGGACGACAAGTTGGGGATGTAATAGAACACTAAGGTGATGAATGTGGCAGTGACTGACCTCGGTGAGGAGACCAATGATGACATCATATTCATCTTGGTTATTGGTGGTCAAGCCCAAACATATGCCACTGGAATGGAATAGGATATGTGAGGGGGTATAGATGGCCCAAGAAGCCAAAACGAGATTCGGGGTCCAACAGTTGGCACCGTCAGCGTAACTGATGTGGTAGGTTGATGGATGATGCATCTGTCAATAACATGGGTGATAAATCAGACATGAGGAGTGGTGGTGGTAAAGAAGAATAAAAACTCTACAAATGTGTACAAAGAGAAACCTAAGGTAGGGGGGCTACGCTTAGGCGTAAAAATTCTTTAAGTACAACCCGTTGACAGGTTCTTTGAGAGGGTATCCTTCTGTGGAGGCCAAGATGTAGGCGCCTTTAGTGAGGCAATGTTGGATGATGAAGGGGTCATGCCATAATGATTTGAATTTCCCATGGCCTAGAGTGTCATGGGCGATATCATAGGCTAACACATGATCACCTTAATTGAATGAGCGAAGGTTTACATGGCGGCTGAAGGTGGCTTTGGACCATTTTTTGGCTGCCTCATTGTGTTGTAATGAAGATTGACAGTCTTCATCAAGTGACTCTAAGGTCAGCAGGCACTGCTCCATTGGGGCAGTGTCAGGTAAGAGCTTTATGGCAATTCGTAACATGGGGATTTCACACTCGATAGGGAAGGTGGCTTCGATCCCATGGACGAGGTGAAATGGTGTAAAACCGGTGGTAGTTTTGACTGCTTTGCAATAATCCCATAACACGAAAAACAACATATGATGCCAGTTGGTCTTATGTTTGTTGATTGTACGTTGTAGCATGGTTTTGAGGACTTTATTGACAACCTTGACCTATTCGTTGGATTGAGGGTAGTATGGGGAGGAAAAATCATGGGTGAAGCCTAATTTTGAGGAGAGTTCCACAAACATCTCATTCTCAAAATGTTTCCCATGATAGGAAACTAATTGTTGTGGGACTCCGAACCGGGTAATGACATGGTTGAAGAAAAAACACATTGTTGTGTCAACAATGTTATTAAATGTGGGCATGGCTTCGACCCATTTGGTAAAGTAATCCACTACCACGACAATGTACTTGTGTCCATTATTGGATGGAGGATGGAAAGTCATGAAGTCTATTCCTCATTTATAGAAGGGGACAGTTATGATGACTGGGTGTAGAAGAGTGGGTGGAGCTCATCCTTTGTTTGCATAAAAGTTGGAATTTGTCGTATCGCTTAACAACGTGGATGTAGTCATGAAACAAAGTGGGCCAAAAGTAAACTGCTCAAATGATGTTTTGGGTGGTGGACATACCTCAGAGGTGACCACCACAAGTTCCACTATGGAAATCATTCAAGACTCTTTTGGCTTCGTCGATGGTAAGACATCATCGAAGGAAGGTATTGACCCCGCGTCTATATAGAATGTATCTGATAAGGAGGTATCAGGGGTCATGATTTAGAATGCATCTACGATCATCTCGAGAGAGATGTGACACAAAATTTTATGTACGAAGGTAGATGAGGAGGTCTCCATAGCAAGGTTCATTGGAGGGGATGAAGAAGAGATGTTCATCAAGGAAATCCTCATTGATGGGGGAAGCTTTGGAATCTGAGGGAAAATCGGTAACGAGTTCGGATAGGATGAGATATTTCTTTCTTTTGGGAGTAGAGAACTCTAGATCATATTCCTAGAGGATAACGATCCATCGGGAAAAAATTCCATTAATCTGTCATAGACTAAGCAACTACTACATGGAGTTGGAATTTTCTACAACCTTGGTAGTTCGCAGTAAAATGTAATGTCACGAATTTTGGATTGTGAGGACAACTGCTAATGCCAATTTCTCATCATGATTATACTTCAAGGGTGGCCCTGAAAGGTTTTTACTAATGTATTAAATCACATGTTCATGCCCAACATCCCCTAATTGGACGAGGACTCTTGTGACTAACACAACAGAGGCTGATAAGTAGAGGATGTAATCATGATCATAGTTTAGGGGACTAATCAAAGGAGCATTGGATAGGGTGGATTTTAAAACGTAAAAATCTTCTGAGCATGTTCATCCCATCGAAATAGGATATCATGTCATAGTACACAGAGAAAACCATGTGCACAAGTGGCGTAGTCTGTGACAAAGCAACGTAACAAGTTGGATTTGCCTTGTAGGCTCTACAATTAGCATAAATTCCTAGGTGGTGGAATTTATGTTATAGCTTGGACCTTGAGGGAATCTAGAGTGATGCTATGTTGGGAGACAATGAACCCGAGGAGGCATCTGGAAGTGACGCAAAAGATGCACTTGAGGGGGTTCAAGCGGATATTATATTGGCGACATCATTGGAAAATGATGTGTAAGTCGTCTAAATGTTGGGTTCACTTTTTGGACCGATTTGTGAGGTCATCCAAATAATCAAGGATGATGCGAGAAAGATCATGAAAAACATAGGTCATGGCCCATTGAAATGTAGCACCAATGTTTTTTAGTCCAAAAGGCATGATGCGATAAGTAAAGGTACCCCAAGTGGTTGTAAAAGAGGTTTTGTACTAATCTGCTAGGTGGATTTGAATTTGATTATAGCCAGAGAACCCATCCATAAAGGACAGTTCTTCATGGCCAGCAAAATCATTGATGATTTGGTCGATGAAAGAAGTTTGAAAGTTGTCTTTGGGACAAGCGTGGTTGAGGTCGCGAAACTTGATGCAGACATGAATAGTTCCCTATTTTTTGTTAACAAGGACGGGGTTGGAGACCCATGAAGTGTATGCAATGGGGCAAATGAACCCAGCAACGTGTAACTTGTCAATTTTGACTTTGATAGATGCAACTTTGGATGGGTGGAGGGGAAGTTTCTTTTGACAAATGGGGGCGATATCCATCTAGGTGTCAATCCGATGTTCAACTATAGAAGGATCGAGGCCAAGAATATCCATATATGACCAGGAAAAAATGTCCCAGTATTCCTAAAAAAGAGCTTTATAAGCAATGATTTCTTTAGGGGAGCATGTGTTGCCAATGGTGATTTCTTCTATGATGCCAGGTTTGATGGAAATGTCAATTTTGAAAGTGGGGGAGATGTTGGCCATGTTTTCTCCTTCAAAAGCATCGAGGGAAGGGATAGGGTTTTTCAACCATTCAATCTACCCTGAAGGAATAAAATCCTTGGTTTTGATTGCGCACAGGGAGGCTTGGGTAGGAGGGTGAAAGGCCTCTGGTGAAATAAAAAGTGCTTGATGATGGAGCGTATTCTATGGGAACTCATGGGTAGTTTGTTCTTCCAATATATCTTCGTCGTAGTGGAAAATGCGAGAATACAGGGGATCCTGGGAAGTGGCAGGGGGAATTTTCAATGGGTAAGTGTTATTGTCCTCAAGTGGTGAGGACGTAGAAGGGATATCGTGTACCCAGTGTGATGGCCCGCTAGACATAAACCAAATGTCATGATATTGTGGATGGTATCTCGTTCACTTGGGGACTGACAATGAAATATAACAAATGTCATTAATGTGAGCCTCCATGGGGAGTGACTGAGAGGGCTCTAGATGAGATGTGTGGCGTACTGTGGCTAATGTTTGGAAGAATTGAGTTAGAGCTAGGAAATGATGAGAGTAATGTCCATATTCTGAGCATATGGCACAAGAGAAATTAGTTTGTAACCCTTTCTTGCATGTGGTGGAGGAATTCGTAGTAGCAGTGGATGTACTTGGTGGAGTGGAAATCAATGGGGTTGCTTTGGGGAGCTAGATAAGATTGCGAAACTCAGGAAGAGTAGGACATATGTTAGTGGGGTGTCCTTCTCTTTTGCATAGTGTGCAAGGAGGTTGAGCTCGGGGAGGGAGCGGAGCTATGGGCTCATTCTTCCTTTGTCCTCCCCTAGTGGTGGTGGTGTTGCCGCTAGTTGGGGGTGGGGGTAGTGTGGCAGGACCCTGTACTGGGATTTGCATCAGTAATCCCTCTATCTGAGGAGGGAGAGATGGTGTAGGAACCATAGCGAGTGGATGAAGATACCAAACAAGGATGGTGAGAACCATGTTTAAAAGAGTGAGAGTAGAAACTATCTGGAATTCTTGGACTTCAGGTGGGGGGTAGAAAAAGGGAATTTGGGTATTGTCTTGGGGGACTGTCTCCCAAACCAAGATTTTCCATTGGAGGGGGGGGGGGAATCTAGGAAAAGTGGTGCAGTGGGCTTCTCATGGAAATCGTGAGGTAACATTTCTTAGACTGGTGGAATTTTGATGTGGGGAGAGGCCTCTGTGAGAGGAGTACTATCTCTAATATATTTTCCATTATAATACATTACACACACTTGTACTGAAATAGAAGGATGTAGGAGAGGTGGTGCTTCATTATAGGCCCCCATCAAGGATGGGTCCTTGAATATTCCAAGACCATTGTCAATGACTGAAAAATCATCTGAGCTAGTGCAGACTAGAGGGAGGATGTTATCAATGGTGATGATTTTCCCATTGTGGGGGAACATGATCGCACGAAACAAAGAAGAGGCTACACCTTCATAGCATACATGTAGCTACATCCGAATAAGATATTGTAATCAAGTGGGGCATGGATAAATTCAATGTCGATCAGAATGGTTTTTCCCCCAAGTTCTATAGGGACATTTTGGAAGAGCCCTTCAGGGGATCATGGGCGGACGTCATAAGCTCTTAGGGTGATTGCAGATGGTACTAACTCATGTGAGATGAGTTTTTTCCATACTACTTTGGACATGATGCATGTGTATTCACCTTCATCGATGATACACTGATGAACTATGATTTTTTGGATCTTAACTGGTACCTGAATAGATACTAGGGCAGGGAGGCGTGGTTCTCCACTATCTAGATCAAAGGTGATGAGTCAAGTGTCAGTTGGGTCGACTGCCCCCAAGGCAGAAAGAAAGGATTTGTGCTGAGATGGATAGGTTTTGAGGACCTCTAATACAGACATGGTTGTAGGAG
>SNQJ01S0004401.1:181130-192996 GCA_010110895.2 Picea sitchensis
ATCAACCTGTAACAAATCTTGATATCTAAAGTAGTCAATAATTTGATTACAAATTAAAATGCACAAAACTTGAACAAAAGTATGATAAATTGAAAGCTAAAGCTGTTACAAAACATCCACTTTCATTCGAGTCTGTATAATCATCAGTCCATAGTCTCTGTTCTCCCAACAGTGATGGGTTTATTACAAAATATAATAAGTATTTAAAGGCCATAGGGTGAAACAATCCCTGTGGGAATCATCAAAAGTTGTTTGCAAAAAATATGGGAACAATCTCCCAGATTCCTATTTTTGCCTAAGACTAACAACCTAAACCAAAACTATGTAAGAAAAAGCATGTTCTAAACTGCCACAGCAGATCCAATTCCCATTGAAATTCGTGTGTACCTGTAGATGGGCAAGAGTAAACAATTTTAGATAGTGTTTTAATTGTAAAATCAACAAAAATCCAAATTTTATGACTAGCTACAGAATCTCACGATTCTGTAGCTGTTCATATTTACAAACTAAATCGTTTTAAATTAATCAAATGATAACATAAATGTATGCGATCTATCAAACAAACCCTTAATTACTAATTCAAAGAAAAGAAAATCATTCACGCTAAAACAAACCAAATCTTTTATGCCATTTCAAAACAAATGAAATCGTATTGAATAAATTCGATTGAAACAAACTATATTCGATTTATCAAACAAATCTTTGATACTAATTCAGAGCAAACACGATCGGCTATGCTATTTCAAAACAAACCAAATCATTCAAAAATCAGTGTTGAATTAACATACCTTGGCTGTAGGGATACGATTCGGTCAGGATAATTTCGAGTTAACAATGGCAGTGGCTTCCTCAACATGTTTGAACAGGATAGAACCAGTGGTCTTTTGCCTCTTATCGTTGGCTTGCAGTCTATCATTTTTCTTAGACAACAAAGTCACCCGGTCCTCCAAGGACTTAATTTTGGATTGCAACAGAGGGACATCTGTATAGTATCTTTGGAGCCATGAGTTACATTCATCACACTGTGGTCGATCATGCCGTGGCATTACAGGTGAGGTATATTTTAAATTACCAGGGGTTCCACTGTCAAGCTTGATCCCGGGGAAGTTAGGGTTATCCTTAAGGCACGATGGGAGGTTGGATACGTAGTCATAGGGTTCGATAGAACAGAGACCGTGAGAGTATGGGTATTCCTCAGTCAGAAATCGCTCAATCTTAGAATCCGAATCTTCACTCAAAACAATAGGCTTCTGGTCTGTGTTTTGTTTGGGCTTATTACGAGCACACCTCGATACCCAATGTGCAACCTTCTTTCCCTTGCTGTTGACATATGTATTACCCTTACCCTTTTTTCTTGCAGGCATCTTAACTGGCTTAGCATTGTCTTTCGAACATGGGCCAGGCGTGGTGTCGGGTAGGTCAACGTTGGGGTAGGTCGAGGGTTCGACAGTGAGTAGGAGGGTAGGAGATGGCCCGACAGGCCCGACAAGGGTTTCGGTGACCACAGTCTTGTCCACTTGACCACATTCAGGAGTGGCAAAGCCATTTCTCAATAAGAAAACTTCCCAACAGTCACCACTCAAACTCAAATGATGAACAATAACGATTTTAATCAAACAGTGATGGAAGAGGCTGGATTCATCCTTCTCCCTCTTATAATGCTTAGCCATTTTATACAGACTGCGTAGGAGGTAGTGAGGCATATTCAAAGGGAAATATATGAAATTCATAAGCATCCGGAGATGGTAAAGAAACACTAAACCATATCTACCTTTGCAAGTTACGAATTTCTTAACAATGGCCAATAAATCATGCCATCGAGACTTAAGGGCTGTGACTGGCATACCTCTGTCACAACTGATAATTTTCCTCAAGGTAAACATGAGCAGCCATGGCACTTCATCCACCTTCAAATTCTTAAACCACCTCTGCCCCTTGGCTGGCAAACCTGTGGCTGAGCTAAGGAAATCTTCATTCAATTCGAGTTGGATGTCCCCAACCTTGGCCCTGCATCCATCGAATGTGAGGGAAAAATGTTGTGCGACTACGAGGTTGAAACCCTCGAATTTTTGAATGAAAACTAACCAGCCATTATTCTCCAAATCCTCATGAGCGTTATCAAATAACAGTAGTGTTTGGACGCCATTAGGTTCTATGCGCACTACAGGAGCCATAGAGAGAGCACACAGTCAATAGGGTAAATGGTGAGGGGGTTTGACAGGGTAAGCACAAGACTAACTTTCCGCAAGTTTTCCCAAAGCAAACAGAGGTAGCCCGAGGTGTAAGGCAGACGTTAATGCTTGTGCGTGCGAGGGTGGTGGAGTGGATTGAAACCATGCAAAACATTCATGTTGGCATGTACAACCGACGACACATTAGTAATAGGTTCATTCAAATCATAATCAAAGCATTGTACACCAAATATCAAATGCATTATTCACATACTCATCGAAAGCCATAACATTCATAACCAAAAGATTTTTACCAAATGAAATATCAAATAATCACACGAAAACCATAGTGTTCATAACCAACAATTGGTCTGTATATTAAATCAACAATAGTGTTTGTATGATTCAAAGAAACCACTACATCGACCATTGCACCATGGATTTAATCACAATGTTAATGCGTTTTCATGAAACCATTGCACCAAGGAATTTGATCAAAGACAACAGAATATCATATCACCATTGTAACAAGGATTCAATCAAAGACACTAGAATATCATTGCATCACGAACTTATAATGAAACCACATTAACAAAAATCAAATGCAAAGTGAGTAAAGGCTTGGTGTTTTGATGAATGTATGATCAGTAGTGAGTTGGATGTAAAAGAATCATGATGACAAAAACAAAAAGATCTGTAATAATCCAAAGATGATTTTAACGCCATCAACATGACTTCCAACTCAAGGTTTTCGCGCTTGCAGTCGTGAAAAATGAAAACGAAAGGCAGGTATGCGAAAGCGAATGATAATACTGTCGTTTCGTTTAAAGAATTGTGACGAGTATTGAGGGTTCAAAACCCTTGTGTAGGCAGCTTGTAAGAAAATGATAAAAATACAACATGGCTGCCAACAATGGCGACACACTGGTAGAAGCAGTTATCTCTGCCAAAAGAACAAATCCATATTAGAATAATTAGAATAATTCTAACTCAAAAATGACCAGAAAAATGTTTAAACATCATCATTAATCAAACAAATTCCAGTTGTGCTTAAAAGATGAAAACTGATATCAGTCTTAAGACAAGCGAGTCATGATATTAAAGATAAAATCTCCAATACTGTTGACAGAGTCACTACTTCCAGCAGGCGTCCATAGCCTCGACAGGGTTTCCATTTAACCCACTCTGATATCCGTATCCTGCCAGGAAGTTTTAGATCAGAATAAAGGACATTTTAAGGTCAAGAGATTTCATATTTGCAAATTTTCATATACCCGACATTGCTTCGCTGCCAGCATGCCTTTTCAGTACCCCGACGAAGTTGTCTTGGCATCATGCATGCATTTACCTGCTGCCAGCAGACCTGTTCAGTATCCTGGCGGGTTTACAAACACTTCCCACGGCTCTTTTAATGATTTATTTGGTTTTTAAAGATATATAATTGAGCGGGGTGACGCTGAAAATTATGATATTTTGGACATATTTTTACAGACCTTGAAAGAAGAATTTTTTTTTTTTTAAACTGTCCTTCATTAAGATTCAGAAATGGTTTGTTTACAAAACCAACCTTCGAAAGAAGGGAGACATCTTCTGAGTTATTCCCTTAAGGAACAGGGACAGCGTAAGAAGATAATGGATGATCGTGACAAGCTTTGCTTACAAATTGAAATCAATAAACTTCTTTCAAACAACAGTCTTTCCTCAACATGGCTGTAAATTTCAAAAGTACATTAATATTGATGTTTAGACAACTTTTCAGCAGTCATTTCAGAGAAAGAATTTTTTGTTTTCTTTGTCTGAACAGTTCGTAATGCAGGTATGTGTATTTCCAAAAGCAAAAAATGATAAGCGTAAGGGAAAAATCAAAACCAAAACAACAAAATAAAAGTAAACAAAATAAAAATATTTACACAGTATACACAGGGTTGTCATCAAGCGAAATACCTTTTCAGAGCTTGGCCATTCACCGGATAGGTGTCTAGCTATCCCTCTAGATTCTGTAATCGGAAAGAGCTGGGACCCAATTTCTCAGCAATTAAAAACGGTCCTAGCCATAAGTTATGAAGCTTCGTATGCTCTCCCTTTCCCTAATGTGGTTTGTCCCATTTTAGGACAAGGTCACCTACTTCAAAGTTCCTATCAGAGGCAGAGTTGGAATCAAACCAGCTTTTGACCACTAGTTGATACTGATCTAACTTACGTTTAGCTTGAGCTCTTACCTCTTCTAGTTTTATTAAAGCGTTATTTCGATTCTCCAAAGGAGGGCAGTCTTTTTCTTGTATTTTCTGTGATAGCTGTAGTGAGGGAAGAAGAATATGTGGTGGCATAATTGCTTCTCTTCCATAGATGAGAAAGAAGGGAGAGTTACCTACAACAGTTTTCGATGTTACTCTATCAGCCCAGATTGCGTTTAACAGTGCATTATGCCATTTTTTGTGATTTTCAGATACCGTATCTCAAAGCATCGTGGTCTATCTCAGGGGTGGCTAGTGGTAAATATTTTTGGAGTAATTGAGCCTACGGTTGGGTGGAAACGAGCACCCCTCTCAGTAGTTCCATCACGCCTGGTGAATCTGATAAGTGTTTTATGCCTTGTATTTTGAATTGAGTTATCATGAATACATGCTCCTGTTTATATGACCATAATGACTTCTGAGTGGAATGACTGCCTGGTGTTTTAGACTATAAATAATGGATGCAAGTGTATATTTACATATCATAGTTGATTTCTATACAAATGATTAAGTTTGGGGCATGAGTTCGCTCCATCGAGAGTTGTCTTGTCTGCTTGATATTCCATAGTGTCTTGAGCTAGAAGTCACGAACTGCAAGTTCGACGACCTTATATGTAGTTTCCTTCACGTACAGTGACCCCCCTATTGTTCTGAGTCCCTTCGAGGGTAGAGCGGATCAACTTCAGGAGAGGCAGTGCATACCTGCACAAGCTCTCTATGAGGCAAGTAACAATTGGGAACCATTTAAGCTTTAGACTGGGAAAATGAATGTAAGGCGTGCGCGAAAGAACTCTTCCAAGCGTTAAGTCTAGGAGATAACGAGATTCAAGTAGCAAAAGGAAATGTCCTTCCGTTTGGATGACGAACAGATGAGATCCGTTTGGGAGAACCCAAGGTCTATCATGACTGTTGAATTTGAGGAAGGAGCGTGGGAATTAACGCCTCAACGCTTATAGTCCTCGCAAAATAGGAAGAGCGATAACTATCGTTCGATTTTCCATGGAGGAGAGATCTGGATCGTCAAAAAATCCACGTCCAGACAATGAGAAGTGAGCGCATGAGGAAAATAGATTTGAGTCGTCAGATCTGAATCATGCGGGCTAATAGTCGTTGGATTCGAAGGAAGGTCCACAAGACAAGTTCTGAAATCCTCAGAGCCATCCATCAGAGGGGACGCATGGCGAGAGCTCAGTATTTCGTTGACTCGTAGAACAAGAAGGTCAAAGAAAATACTGTTGAAATCACGACGCGCGAAGTCATGATTTGATCGTAGTCGTCCATCAAGGAGGGCACGTGGAAAAATCTCAGCGCTTCGCCTAAATGCACGTTTCGTTAAAAGGCGGGCGGATCTGGGCGACCAGATTCTGCACGCCCAGATCTTTGGCCAGGGTTCCATTCCGGAGCCCCCTTACCATTCTACCTTTAAAGCGGGGGNAGATCTACGGTCAAGGTTGGATTCTGGACCCCCTTTGCCTATCTACCTTTAATAGGGGGGGGAGGGTCCGAAATATGCAGCTTAAAGTGGGCCCCACCCATGTCTAGGACCATCGATATAGGACTTACTGGAGCTTTACTGACCGTCGATCTTAACCTAGGCAGAGGCAGGGGAGTGGACTTGACAACATCCCAAAAATCCTAAAGTATTCGAAATCGGTCGTCGGCACTGGACATGTGGCAGTCGGGTAGCATTTCATTGACTCCCGACTTGGAGTGGTCAAGGGTAGGGCTTCTCGAACTTACGATCTGTGAGATCGCGATGTGATCATGGTCGTTGGAACCAAGCCACGGGAGGACCGTTGGATCAGAATCTCCGCGTGGTATCGGACTGCAGAAAAAGGGGTGCCAGAAGGACACTTGTCGCCTAGAAAAGAGTCATCCCATTGAATGACTTATTATATCTCAAGATTTCGCAAAAGAGGACCATGAAGGTTCAACATCCCAAATCGCGAAGTCGCGAGTTGCGAGTAGTGCTAGGGCTTAGCCTGGCCTACAGTTATGTGTAGAAGGCGCTAGTGAGGAAGGAGCCAGACCCGTGTCACATTTCGGGTATCGGCGTTAGGAGAAAGAGAAGTCAAGAACCTTGACCCTCCAACTCCTAAGTTGAGAGAGGTGCATGCGCTAGACCCCGAAGGCATTCAAAGATATTGTTCCTCAAAGAAAAGACAAAATCTTTAGTTACCTTAGTGGGTATGTGACACTAGAGGCATGAAATGTTCCCATCATGATGACAAGCAAGCCCTTTCTAGTTATGCAAGGAAAATAAAGGGAAAAATAAGAGGTTTTGACAAAAAATTAAAGGAAGGAAGTCAACACCAACTTCAGAACACAAAAAGAAGGAAATGTCAAAGATTCAGTGCTTCAAATGTGACAAGTATGGCCACTATGTGAAAAATTGTCCTACATTGAAGAAAGGAAAGAAACATGTTTCCACTACTAATGTTGATTCAGAACCACCTAAAAGGAAGTCAAGGAATGCATGCATGAACGATGAAGAGTTCTTCTTCATTTCAACCCTCTTAGGTATGGTTCCTACTAGTAATGATATTTGGTTGATTGACAGTGGTGCTTCCAGACATATGACTGGATACATAGAGCACCTTATAGATCTAGTAGAGAAAGAATATTGTTTGCATGTTGTACCTGATGATGATGCCAGATATACTATGAAGGGAGTTGGATCCACTTCCTTACAATTGGATTCTAGCACCCCACTCCATTTGAGTGATGTATTATTTGTACCTGGGATGAGAAGGAACCTTGTCTCTATTTCAACCTTAGAGAACAAAGGCTACAAGGTTGCTTTCTTTGATGGAAAGGCTATTGCATGGAACAAAAACTCTAGTATGGATTTTTCTCGGGTGATTGGTGTTCGAGAGGAAAGATTGTATAGATTGACTATCCGACCAGTTCAGGCCTTGATAAATTATTCTATCAGTTTGAGTGAACTATGGCATAAGAGACTTGCTCATTTACATTATAGATCTCTTCCCTCTTTGGTGAATATGGTGATAGGCCTTCCAAAGATCCATGTTGAACACAATGGCATTTGCAAAGGTTTTTCTCTTGGAAAGAATGCAAGGGGTCCTTTCTAAGTAGTGACAACAAATCCAAGGGGACCTTAGACTTGGTTCATATTGATTTATGTGGACCCATGACAATTGATTCCTTGAGTGGATACCTATACTATGTTATCTTCATTGATGACCACTCTCAAAAGATTTGGATTTACTTCTTGAAGACCAAGGATGGAGTCCTTGCCATATTTCAAGAGTACAAAGAACAGGTCGAAACCTAACCGGAAAGAAGATCAAAGTGTTGAGAACAAATAATGGAGGAAAATACACCTCCTAGGATTTCAGTGATTTTTGCATTGAGGCAGGGATCAAGAGGGAGTACATCATTCCTTACAACCCTCAACAGAATGGGATCATGGAGAGGAAGAACAAATCTATTGTTGAGGTAGTCAAGGCGATGATTCATGATAAACATTTACCTATGTTTTTGTGGACAAAAGAATACATGAATGTTGTGTATGTTCAGAACAAAATTCCTCATAATACTTTAAGGAACATGACTCCCGAGGAGGCCTTCACTGGAGTGAATTGATGCAAGAGCATCACCAGCAAAGCAAAAGTGTGGAGAACATTTGGGCGCACAAACACACATTTTGAAATATTTTGAATTCAAAAACTAATCAATGTATTAATGAGATATCTGACAGAACTTTTTGAAACATGAATGTCTTAAATGTTTAAAAGTTGAACCATCACGGAAGTCAATGGGGAATGTATTTGTTTTATGATCAAATCACAGTACAGATTTAGAGCTTGCGCTCTTATCTGTCTGACGCAATATTTATTGTAATAGGCGTTAAGTAGTTGGTGTCATTTAATTCAATTTAAAGTAGCATAGAGTAGTTCGAGGGAATGCTCGAAGAGCGCCTCTTGATATAAATCTTTGTAATATTTCCCAGTAGTTGTTCTTGTCATTTGTTGTTGTTAGCATGGATGTTTGTTGTTGTTGTGGATAGAGAAGAACCAAGCAATAGCTGAACCTATCTAATATAAGTCGAGGAGTAGTGAAGACCAATGTATGTATGTATGTATACCCATTTCAGTGGATGAATATAATAGAGATATATTGTCCCAAATGTGTGTTGGTTGTGTATCTATCTGAATGAATGGCAGAGTTTCTGTTATATTTCAATTCTCTGTTCTTTCGTTTCTTGAATCCATGAATGCATTTTCTTTGTTGAATGTATGAGTCATTGTGGAAAATAGATAAGTCCCTGGTCTTTCTTTTCCGTGAGTAAGTGCAAAGTGTGCATAGTGTCCGCAAGGAGTGCGCGACTGAGTCTATTTCGAATCTAAATCTTAGGAAAGATAGTGGAACTTATACACATGCAAGGAGTGTAGAATAGAGTTTTTAGACTCGAAAGATCATAAAGGACAGTGTGATTCAATCACAAGGGGTGAAAAATCATTCACAGAGAAGTGAGTGAGGAGTGGAGCATGTTGCAAGGTGTGCACAGGTCAGGAATTTGACTAAGTGTCCAAGAGGTTGTTCAGAGGAACAAATCAAAGAAGTAAATCTTAGGAAGGAGAGCGGTAGAAAGTTTCAAGGAAAGGAGACCTTGGATTTCTTATCAAAGCCAGTGAGCGCAATGTTCATTCTCAGGAGGAGAAGAACAATTACAGACTGTTAGATCTGGTAAATATGCATAGAAGAAAGATGCGAAATATTTCGATAATTCGTAGTTCAAAAAGTTGGAAACTTGACGAAGGTTGAGTCATGAAATCCGAAGTCGCGATTCAATATCGACCGTTGGCCACAAGAGAACACGTGATGACCGGATCCAAGAGTTCGGAAGTCGAGGGTTTGGAGGTTGTGGATGAAAGACCCAAAATTTCGTGAGTCGCGAAATATGAACCATTGTGGGGCTGACGAATCTAAGGAGATCATGGCACAAGTTCGGAGACTCAGAGCTGGGTGCTTTGGGAAGGAGTGAAGGGAGGATTCGAGATATCCCCAAAATTTGAAACTGCAAAGGAGGAAAAACCACGGTCATAGTCGTGGTCACTTGCAGAGAGCCTATGTGTGTGGGTAAGATAATTTCGGGTGTCGCGGGGACCCAAGGAGTCGCTCCAACTCAGAGATTCAAATGATCCAAGACCGACAGGTCGTGTAGCCCTTTGGAGGGAAGGGGGTTTGCGCCATGAATCCTAGGGTTGGACACTCCGGGATATTTGGGTGTCCAGTATACATTCATGTACCCAAGGAGAAAAGTACCAAGCTAGACCCTTCAGGTAGAAAGGGTACATTTGTGGGGTACAGTGAGTTGATGAGTAGGTTGTTGATGTTCTTACCAAACCCCTTACCAGGACAAAGTTCGATTACTTCTGTGACATACTTTGTGTGGCAGAGAATGCCTCCCTCGTTGTGAGGGAGTGTCGATGTTTGCAACTTCCTAAGACATTCTCCAGATCGTACTCCTCTATGACTGAGTTGAGTTGATCTGTGAGGACACTTATCTGAGAAGGGATAAGTGGGTTTGGGCTTATAGCCCAACATCCCTTGTGGAGAGCACATGAGGACATGGACTTAAGGAATTGACCTTAACGTCACACACTATGGGGAGTTGACCCTAGTGTTTCTAGAGGGAGTAGCCTCTAGAAGTACACATGGGAGTGCCATGTGTGATAGACCTTTTTTCTATAATGTCTCGAGTAAGCATCAAACAAATCTTCTCCTAGATTGGGCTGCAGACTAAGGGAGATAAGATGCATTTATCACAAAGGTGTACTTGTGGTAAATGGACACAGGCGTAGTCCTTCCTTGATCATGACAAGGAATAATATGGACTCAAGGTGATTGAGGTGTTTTCCATGTGTCAGTTAGCATCAGGCTAACATTCACTCACAGGGTGTACCTGTAACAACCCTGGTTGAGAATGTGTCCCTCGTTGAGAGGGAGTGTTGATGTTTGGACAACATCGAGAAGACATTCTTCCATATATATATATATATATATGAAATGATGTTTATAATACAACGTATAAATATATATAATAAATAAGTAGTTACTTATTATCCAAGGGACGCATCCTTTCATGGATGGCCACCATATGTTCTCTATATATGGAACTCTCATCATTGTAATAAATCACCAATCTATTATAATCATTTTGTCTTAGCATTTTCTACTGTACTTGTGTCTTTGTGCATGGTCATTCTTCTTATGATCTTGGTTATTATTGTTGCTATTGTTCATGGTTTATGCTTCAGTTCATGTAAATTTGTAAAGAAACTGAATATAATTGAACAACATTAAACTCCAACAAGGTCTATTACAACAGACTTCCACCCTTCTCAGATTCCTTTGGGTCTTGGACTGTTAACTTGTTTCCTTACATCTGAGGAAGATGAGCTTTTAGTCAATTAGAAGCAATTTAAGAGATATGTGATTGCTTTATTGTAACCAGATGCAACAATTAAAAGCATATTGATATTTATTTTGAATTTATGTCTCTAGAAATATTTTATTATTGAATATCATTTTGGATTGAAGGATGTTTTAATCTCAATGTTAAGGTGTTTGATGGGATTCTAGTTGGCCTTTGAAGACTTGAAATAAAATTATCGTGGAAAATACGAGATGGTGTAATATGAAGATGAGAGAAGAGACAATAATGTGGAGGATTTGGTTCCTTGTAGGAAAGGAAATATAGAGTTTCATGGCACTTAGGAAAAAGATGCAAGCATGATGGCATTTGGAATTTGGATTAACGAGTGGTTCTCATGATATATTAGTATGGTTCTTTGAGGAGAGATGAAAGATACCTCATTGGGAGGTAACTATAGTTGAGTTGAAGAGCTTAACGGGGTGTCTTAGATCAATTACATCAATGCTGATGATTTAAAAAGGATTAATGTTGATTTGACATTATTCATGACATCAATAGACTTTCAAGCCCTCCCATGATTTGAGGCCTAGTTTAAGGCATGAATATGTAAGGATGATTTGTGTTTTGGAGGAAACTAATCAAGCATGTGTTTGGAATGTCTAACATATCAAATATGTTTAGAATGTCTAACATATCAAATATTGCATTATAAGTTTTTTTTTTTTTTTAATATTTTATTAATTAAAAAATTTGAAAATATTTATATTCATATTACTTAGCAATATATTTTATTATTAAAAAATGCATTGAATATTAGAAATATATTTTCATTAATAAAAAAATGTACTTACTATGCTTCTTTGTAATCTCTCAATTATAGATTAGGATGGTAGCGCAATAGAGTTTTCTAGAATCAACGGGGATTTTCTCCATGGTAATCCTTGCGTTTTCCTTTTTATGTGTTGAGTATATATTTTCATATTATTTGTTTTCTATATTTATTTTATTTTTTCTTTATGGAATCTGTTATTGCATTGTATTTTTATTTTTTTAACATC
>SNQJ01S0004401.1:204127-219115 GCA_010110895.2 Picea sitchensis
AACGGGGATTTTCTCCATGGTAATCCTTGCGTTTTCCTTTTTATGTGTTGAGTATATATTTTCATATTATTTGTTTTCTATATTTATTTTATTTTTTCTTTATGGAATCTGTTATTGCATTGTATTTTTATTTTTTTAACATCATTCTAATTAATAGTTTTCTCTTATGATCTTTTATAATTTTTTTATTTAAAAATTCTTGAACCAACAAATTTTTAGGAATTTTAAATCAATTTGTTGTATTGAGGTATTATTTAATACCAACAATTTTTCATGAACTTTAAATCAACAACTTTTTGTATTGAAGGAAAATTTATTTAATGATAATTGTTGATGGTTCAACGTATTATTTAATACCAACAATTTTTTTATGAACTTTAAATCAACAACCTTTTTTTTTGTAAAGGCAAATTTATTTAATGATAATTGTCGGTGGTTGAGTGCAAATTGTTAATGTTCTCTCATTACACATTAGTGATAATGGAGTTGTATAACTTTTTTATTTAGAAATTCTTGAATTAACAACTTTTTTTTATGAACTTTAAATTAGCAACTTTTTGTATTGAAGGCATTATTTAATGATAATTGTTGGTGGTTGAACTTTAAATCAATAACTTTTTTTTATTGAAGGTATTATTTAATGATAATTGTTGGTGGTTGAGTGTAAGTTGTTAATGGTCTCTTGTTATACATTAGTGATAATGGAGTTGTAAAACAACAACAAAGTGTTTATATGGAGGGATGATTTTAGGTACTTACACAACTAATGTGAAAATAGTGTAAATGAAATGTAAGAAAACAACTTTTTTTTTGGAATATATAAGTTTTTATTTATGGAAATTTGGTATTAGTGTAAAAGTATTTTTTTCATCTAATAACGATTTGTTAGGATAATGTATATGTTTGCATTAAGAAAAGAATTTAGTATCTAATGACATATTTTATTGAAAAAAATGTACAATTGTAGATAATAGTTTGTACTTGTGTGTAATTATTTTTACAAAAAATTTAAGGTTAATTTTATATTTTTAAAAATTAATAAATTCAACCAGGTCCTAAAATTATGAGGTCAATCACTAGTGCAAAGTTTGAGGGCCTTTGCATAATAGAACAATTTTTTTTAAGTTTGTAGATCTCAATCTACGTTAGTGTGGCATAAAATTTGTTTTTAAAAAGTGTAAGGTAATAAAAATTACAACATAAATGATAGAACTCTATATTTTCTAATTCTTATATTTATGTCAAAACAAAAATAAATAAAAATCTAGAAGTTTTTGGAACCTTCATAATGAGATGTATATGTGTGTAGTTTCATCATTGATGAATTTCTATATCCTATTTAAAAATAACATAAAATTGGAGGTATTAACGAGAATTAGACAAAATGAAATAATTTTATTGATATAACCTGAACCATGACCAAGGTCGACATATTGAAGCTAAATATAAATCATCCAAATTAGCAAGCATGTAGGAAAGAAACATTAATCTTGCAGAAAGAAAATTGAATTTCAAAGAATACTCACACATACTAGAATATGTGTGCTCCATTTACAACAAACAAACCCTTCATATTTTTAAAACATATATTTAAAATTTATCATCATCTTTTTAGAAAACAAAATCTTCAATGTTAAAACCTTTCATAAAGGCCCGAGGACCGGATTTCCTCCCACTAAACCTATCCCCTTCGTAAAACCTTCTAATGGTTCACATAATCCACTCAAATGAAATGGTGCAATATGAATATGAGATGAGAAAAGAGAGACGATTGTGGAGGATTTGATTTGTTGCACAAAACAAACTATAGAGCTTCATGGCACTTAGGAAAAAGTTGTAGACATCAGTCGTGACATTTAGAACTTGGATTAGTGAGTGGTTCTCTTGAGAAATTAGTGTGGTTCTTTGAGGAGAACTGAATGATATCTCATTGGGAGGTAACTCTAGTTGAGTAGGAAAGTTGAACATGATGACTTGGCACAATGATGCTCCCTAAATGTTGGTAGAATGCTTATGCCACCCAAAACCTTCCAGAATGTGCTTAAAGGAAATGCAATTCCTTGTAACTATTAACTGAAATCATTAATGTGTGGATCTTCAAAGCCTACTCTCATTGGTTACAACTTTAACACAAATTGTGTTTCCTAGTATGCTCATTAACATGCTTATCATTTAAAAATGCATTCAAATTCATTCACCTCATAAACAAAACTGAACCTCATTAACACATGTTTACAGGGTTTTCATCATGTTGAAACTACAACAAATTTTAAGTAATGATCCAACTATTCCTATACTTGGAATGCTACAGATCCATATGTCCAACTGAAACTTTGTATGACATTTACTATTCATTCTATACCTAGATTTCACTAGGTGTTGGTCCATCTCCATATTTCAAATCTTAAAACCGAATACATTATCATTGGTAATGTCTTGCAACTAGTTTATGTTGGGCGTATACATTATATGTTTCATACTTTTAATATAAACAGTAAAATTCCAGTTTGGACAAAGAAAACACAATATTTACTTGTTTAAATCTATAAGTAAAAGCTCTACCTCCAAAGGCAATTTCACTAACCTTCACTTACCTTCAATGCAACTCTATAATTCTATTTCCTTTTGCAGACATAGTCTTATGACTTACACATCCATTGTCACAATGGTTAGTGACAACATTAAATAGCACTCATCATTAAACCCTGAATATGAGCCCTAGAATATCTAATCAACACATGATAATTAAACCCCGGAACTTGATTTCTATGAATTCTAGAACTCGAATTCAATTTCAATTGAAGAGAACCACATGTCTTAATACCTTTCTCATGCTATCAATTATTTGGATCTACACTCAGACCTACACCCTAATCTTGCTAGAACTATGTTCCAATTAGGCGATTTCCCTCACATTACAATTTAGCTTTGAAAATGCAATTCTATTCCTCATAGAATCGAATCTCTTTGACATCACCTTTACCAATCACAACTGTAACTTGACCTTGCATAAACAAATGGAATGCCATTCTCTTACCTTCAACACACTTCCAATGGACGATCCATATCTCTTGAAATTGTACTCTCCAAAATAATTACTACACCTCTATTTTCTTGAACTCCAGAGGTTCTAAACACAAGGTCAAGTATCATCGTTCCATTTCCATTGCCATCATTTGCAATTAATTCCAAATTGGCTATTTCACATTCAACGCAATCTTCTGGTATCTATTTCCAAAACAAAGGTTCACTTGCATATAAGTGGCGATTTCATCACTCCAATGCTTTCATCAATGAAATATCCAAATTTCATTAATTTTCCCACGACTTGCACACACAGACTTCAACATCTATCAATGAGTCTCCTTTCCAGATTTCATTAATTTTCCCACGACTTGCACACACAGACTTCAACATATATCAATGAGTCTCCTTCAAATCCTGTAGGGTTATATTTATACAAACCCTAGTTCATGTAAAATAATTAGTACACGAAATAATCAATATGGTTCATCTGTAATTACACACGGAGAATCCTTCGATATGCATAGAATTCCTCTAAAAAATTTGCACGCAGTGATAATCCATAATGAAATCTAATTCAATAACTCTGTACATACACCATTACTCATATTCTCATTTCTTTATACATTGTATATATACACAAAAGCATAAAACCTGAATTTCGTTTCAGATCCCGATCTAGTTCCTAACATATCTCAGATATTATAATTACTCATGTGAGTCATCATTTAATCATATTTGAATTCTTCCAACAGATTGTAGATTCGTTACATTCAATATTCTAAATCTATGACTCGGTCCTTCTAGAATTCAACTAATAATTGAGGAATTTAAAACAATTACAAAATTGAGGAACCCACTCCCTTAGTAAATGTCTATACCCCTAGGTGATTAAACAAGTTGAAATTGAGAGCTTATGCTCATGCATCATACTCCCAAAGTAGAAAACTTTATGACCTCCTGGTCATAATCCTTTGATGACTTAATCCACCAGGATCCCAAACTTTGTTTTGCAATGATCCATTTGCTTTTTTGATACAAATTGATACAGTAACTTGTACTTTGTTGTTGACTACCTTTATGTTGACCAAAATTTGCTCATCTATATTTTCCCTCTCTTGGATTCATAAAAGCCTTGATATAAAAGAATAATTTTTTTGGACTTTTATAAGTTCACTCTGCAGCCCTGAGTCTTTTGGATAAAAAATATGTTTTCACATTCCTAAATTATTCAAGATCTAGTCTAAAGGTCTGAAGGAGAGATTATGAAGATTTTTTCTAAGTATCATGTTCTCCTCTCCATTTTCGAATTGTGAAGTACTCTCGTCACTTATTTCCCTCACCTTCCATCTCCACACTTAACCATTTTTATCTTTTCACCACTCTTCTCCATATGCTCCACTAGTCTCTACACTTAGACGTTTTTGGGACTATGCCTTCATCTCCTCATTGGGTTCGCAGGTTGATAGACTCATACTTTCCCTCATATTCTCACACTCCCTCACTTTCGAATTGTGGAGAAAGTTTTGACTCGGAGTCAAGAGTCACAAAATTTCGATTTCGAGAAGGAAGGATCTGGACCATCATATCGTGGAATAATTTGGGTCATTGATCCGTAGAAAAGAAGTCGTGAGTTCAAACTTCGGAGGAAGGGGAAAGCGTTGCATCATGAGCTCACGAGTTGCAAAATTCTGACCCGCTTGGAGGTTGAGCCCCATGTTATAGCAGAGGGTCACATAAGGAGAATTTAAGAGAGGATCTAGAGACCGTTAGAATATTTCAAGGTTTTGGAAATTGAAGGAGCTGGGGAACTCAACATAGGTATCGCGAAGTCGCGAAACCTGATGCGCCCTTTTGGGTTTAACTCTGTGGTCACAAGGAGCGGAGGTTTATGCCTAGTGCTTGTTTCACGTGGGTGTGACTTCTAGAAGGACCTGTGGTTATATTTGTTGGGGAGATTCCAACAGGGAATCAAGGAGCCATTTTATCTCAAAGGAAGAAGAAAATCCATAGGTCGGGAGGTCAGCAGATCCCTACTGAGGTAAGGGTGTTGCGTCAGGTGGTATCAAAGTACAATTTTTAAATTTTTGTAGTGGGGAGTAGATAAAGAAAGTACTCTGATACACACCATTAGGTGGTTTATCAGAGCTTATCTAAACAACTTTTGTTTTCTGTAGAGGGAAGAAAAATGACAGTTGTGATTTGAAATTCTGCGTGGGAAGATTGAAACAATGCCACCAAGGAGGCGTCAATAAAGACCAATGCCCGATCCAACTGTGGAGAGTAAAATGAGAGAACTTCGTGCTCAATTGGATGGTGTGGAGACAACACATAAATGGACAACTGATATTAGAGATGTTAGTGAATCCGAAAACGAGAATGAAGCAAGACCCGAAGAAGAGGTTGCGGTCAAAGATGCTGCAGAGGAACGTTTATTCATATTTGTTGCAAGAATAGGTTCCAGAGTAAAAATGGACATCCTGATGTATGATGGAAACTTGGACGTTGAGGAGCTGCTAGATTGGTTTAGAGATCTGGATAAATATTTCAATTATGAAGACATCAAGGAAGATAAGAAGGTTAAACATGTTGTCACTAGACTGAAAGTGCAAGCAACACTGTGGTGGGATGAACTACAGGCTGACAGGCATTGCAAAGGCAAACAAAGGATTAGAAGCTGGGATAGAATGGTAGCAAAGATGAAATCCAAATTCATACCCAGGGATTACCAAATTAATTTGTTCCGAAGAATGTAGAATTTGAGACAGAAAAGAATGACAGCGAAGGAGTACACTAAAGAGTTTTACAGGATAAACATTAGAGCAGGTCATCATGAGAGTGATGATGAAAAAGTCTCCTGAGATATGAATGGCCTGAGATATGATATTCAGGATGAGATGAGCATGGTGAAAATCAGGAATGTAGAATATGCTTATCAGATTGATTTGAAAGAAGAAGAGAAATTGGCCCGAAAGAAAGGTCAAAGGGGCATAGGTAAAAGTCAGAGAAGAGGAAAAGCAGTTGCCCAAGACAAAGTACAGAAACCCAAGGATGAAGAAATGAAACCTCATAATCACCCAGAAAGGGGAAGAAGTTCACAAGAAAGACAATATACCAATAAGAACACTTTTCCGCAAGCAAGAGGAAGAGGAAGAGGCAGAGGAGGTGAAGTAAAGTGTTTTGTCTCTGGAAATATTGGACACAAATCTTTTGAATGTCCCGATAGAAAAAGGGATGGAGGAGGCGAAGCTCACATTTTAGAAGTGCAAAGGCGAAATGTTGAGGAAGAAGATGCAGAAGGCGGAAGATCCTTAATGATGAGGAAGATTCTGTTGAAGCCATAAAAAGAGATGGAGAATCCATTCCAGAGGAACAGTTTGTTCAGAACTGCTTCCAAGACCAAGGACAGGGTATGCAAGGTGATAGTTGATAGTGGAAGCATGGATAATCTAGTATCCACAGAGATGGTGGAGAAGATGGAATTGGAGACAATTGCACATCCAAGCCCATATAAAGTGTCGTGGTTGCAAAAGGGGCATTAGGTAACAATCACTAAACAATGTTTAGTTGAATTTAAGATAGGAGGTTATAGAGATGAGATTTTCTGTGATGTTATTCCCATGGATGTTTGTCATCTTTTGTTGGGGAGACCATGGCAATATGACATAAATGTTATCCATGATGGAAGAAAGAATACATATACCTTGGAAAAGAATGGTAGGACACATATGTTGCTGCCAATTGAAGACAAGAAGGTGAAATCAGAAGCAAGCAATACTATACTTCTCATGAGTGGGAAGGAAATTCTGGATGAATTCAAGAAGGGTGAGGAAATGCAGATTGTTTTGGTAAGAAAACCTATACTCATCTTGACCAATACCTTGATAGATGATCTACCTGAGGAAATTCAGGAGCTGCTGGAGAATTTCAATGATATAGTGGTGGATGATTTACCTTGTTCATTGCCACCCATCAGAAGTATAAGCCATCACATTGACCTTATACCAGAAGCAATTTTACCAAACAAAGCAGCATATTGATTGATGCCACAGGAGAATGAAGAAGTCAAGAAGAAATTCCAAGATTTGATGTACAAAGGGTTGATTAGAGAAAGATTGAGTCCATGTGTTGTGCCAACAGTGTTAAGTCCAATGAAAGATGGTGGATGGAGGATGTGTACAAACTCGAGGGATATAAACAAGATCACCATCAGGTATAGATTTCCTTTACCCAGGATGGATGACTTGATGGATTTCTTGAGTGGGGAAAAGTTTTTTTCAAAATTTTATTTGAAAAGCGGATATCATAAGATTATAATGAGGGAAGGTGATGAATGGAAGACAACATTCAAGACGAATGAAGGACTGTATGAATGGCTTGTCTTGCCATTTGTCTTGACGAATGCGCCAAGTACTTTCATGAGATTGATGAACGAAGTATTGAATGCTTTCATTGGGAAGTTTGTAATTGTGTATCTTGATGATATATTGATCTTCATTAAGACTGAGGAGGAACACTTGAGGCATTTAGCTTTAGTTATGAGGAAATTACAGCAAGAGAAGTTGTTGATAAATCTGAAGAAGTCATCTTTCATGAATATCTTTGAGGTCAAAAGCTTCCATGGACTAGCCAATTTTTACAGGAACTTCATCAGAAATTTTAGTGGAATTTATGCACCAATGATGGACACAGTCAAGAAAATAAATAAATATTTTCATTGGACTGAGGAAGAAGAGAAAAGTTTTAAGTTGTTGAAGGAAAAGATAACTGAACAACCAGTTTTGGTTTTTCTAGACTTCAGTAGAACATTTCAAGTGAGATGTGACACAAGTGGATTCGTGGTTGGAGTAGTCTTAAGTCAAGACAATAGACCAATTGCATACTTCAGTGAGAAGTTGAACGAGACCAAGATGAAATATTCCATGTATGATAAAGAGTTTTATGCAATCATACAGGCACTAAAGAAATGGAGGTACTACTTGGTTCTAAAGGAGTTCATTTTGTATAGAGATAACCGTGCTTTACAATTCGTAACCAGACAAGAGAAATTGAACCAGAAACATTCAAAATGGGTTGAATTTATGCAGAACTTTACTTTTGTTATAAAACACATTTATGGAACTGCTAACAAGGTTGTTGATGCATTGAGCAGGAAATGTTTGATTCTGCAAGAGTTTCGTGTGAAGACCTTAGGTTTTGATAGCCTTAAACAAAAGTACAGAGGTGATTCATATTTCAAGGATGCTTATGAAGCATGTGATAATCTTGTTCTGAGAGATAGAAGCCAGTGGATTGAATATTTAATTCAGGATGGATTATTATTCAAAGGAAATCAGTTCTGTATCCTGAAGAGTTCTATGACAGAAAACCTTTTGGAGGAAAAACATAGTGGGGGATTGGTTGGACATTTCAGCCATGAAAAAACATTTGTGAAACTGAAAAACTTATATTATTGGCCGGGGATGAGAACGGATGTCAAGAAATTTGTCAGCAGATGTAGAATTTTCCAACACACAAAGTGGAAAAGACAAAATACAAGATTGTATCAACCATTGTCAGTGCCAAAAAGGTTGTGGGACACGGTAAGAATGGATTTTGTGTTAGGACTATCGAGGACACAGAGAGGTTGTGATTCCATATTCATGGTAGTCGACAGATTCTCAAAAATGACACATTTTATTCCATGTCAGAAAACCAGTGATGAAACACACATTTCAAATTTGTTTTTCAAAGAAGTTGTTCGACTTCATGGTTTACCCAAGAGTATTATTTCAGACAGGGATACCAAATTTGTTGGTCATTTCTGGAGGACACTATGGAAGAAGTTGGGGATGGACTTATGTTTTAGCTCAACATATCACCCTTAGATGGATGGACAGACTGAGGTAGTAAATCAAAGTTTAGGGAACTTATTGAGGAGTTTAGTAGCTGAACATCACAGTGAGTGGGATCAGATTCTGTCGCAAGCATAATTTTCATATAATGACTCACCTAATAGGAGCACAGGACAGAACCCATTCCATATAATGTATGGAATGCATCCAAGAGGAGTATCTTATTTGAGACACTTAGAGACGAATGAGTTTAGAAGTGCTGGACCAGAATATTTTGCAGCGTAAATGCAAGAGCTCCATAGTAAGATTAAAGAGCGATTGCAAAATTCCAACCAGGAATATAAGCGTAGAGAATATCAGCACAGAAGAGAGCTTCAATTTGAAGTAGGATATTTAGTTTTAGCACACCTAAGAAAAGAAAGGTTCCCAAGGGGAACATATAATAAATTGAAGATGAAAAAAATATGGCCGTGTAAGATTTTACGGAAATTTCAGACAAATGCTTATGAGATAGAATTGCTAGATGGTGTAGGAATATCGCCTATATTTAACATAGAAGATATGTATACTTACAGAGAAGATGAAGCAGGAGGAGAAGAGAATCAAAAGGAAGTTCAATGGGTTAAACAGATGTCTGTAGGTGAAAAGCCACAAATGGAAAGGATCATTGATCAGAGAGTTAGCAAGAAAACCCAGAGAAAGACATATTTTGAGTATTTGGTAAAATGGAAGGGACACCCAATTGAGGATTCCATTTGGGAAAGTGAAGCAAATATCTAGAAACATGGACAGATAGTGCAAGAGCTCATGAACAAGAGTCCATGAATTTTTCATCCATAGGAGTATGATGCAGGAGGATCATAAGCACGCACAAGCGAAGGATAGCTGGATATGCGCCAATGCATATTTTGAAGATATTTTGAATTTGAAAATATGAGACATTAATGTAATATCTGGAAAGGATGTATTTGCATTTATGGTTCAGAGATTGTAACGCATATCTTGAGCGGTTGTTCTCATCTGTCGGTTGTATCCATTTAATGTAAAGTAAATGTAGGCTTTAATTTCGATTAGATAGCTTGAGATGTAGGAGGGAAAACTCAAGAAATCTCCCTTATTGTATTGTATAATTCTCATTGTAAGAGAAGAAGTTGTAGAGAAAGAGATCATAGGAGAACAGAGCAGAAGATAGATTGTAGAAGTTGTTTGAGTAGATAGTTGTTTCTATTGAAACCATGTACATAAGCACTTGAATTAATATATCAAGGCTTTGATTCAATTTCATGGTGTTGTTATGGTCATTGTTTACTTCTATTGAATGGTATGTTTACATTTTTCTTATATGCTCTATTGTGCATTTGTTTCAATGCTTATGTGTATGATTTCATGTTGAATGTATGAAGTCTATGAAAGGGGAAGTATGAGTTTCAATTGTTTCTCATCCTGAGAATTTCTGCAAGGAGTGCAATGAAGGTCTGCAAGGAGTGCGTTGAAAAGATTATGAGTTTTACCTCAGAAAAGCTTAGGAGGGATACCGTTGTTCTCATACCAATAGAAGTGCAGGTATAGCACAGAGTCGTGCAAGGTGTGCACAGGCTGGGTGAAGTCTTATACTTTTCCAACCCAAGTGGGTGGTTGAATAATTTATGTCGAAAGGAGTGCGCAGAAGAGGAAGACACCAGATAATCAGTGGTTATCGTGAAGGCCGCAAAGAGTGTGTGCAAGAATCCCTTAAAATCTTAGAGTTTGTTGAAATCACCAAGCTTAGGAGAGATAGAGACTTCAATTAGTATCAGAAGGAAGAGCGAGGGTTGAAGTCACTTTTCAGAAGGAAAACTCAAAACGAAGGACACCAAGTTATTTGGCAAGAGTTATAAAAAGTTTGAACGGACGGTTGAAATTCTCGGAGGGAGAACCACCGATTTTTCGTGGACCATTGGATCTAGTAGATCGGCGGAGGGGTTAAGGCGAGAGTCCTTAAACACTTGTAATCTTAGGAGAGATAACAGTCATCATATCTAGATCAACGATAGTCGTTGATCTTGTGTTTTGAATTTCGTCATTTCGGGAATTCAGGAATGTGGAGAAAGTTGTGACTCGGATTCAAGAGTCGCGAAATCCCAATTCGCAAAATTATGATTTTGAGAAGGAAGGATCTAGACCGTCAGATCGTGGAAGAATCTAGGTCGTTGATCCGCAGAAAAGAATTCGCGAGTTCGGACTTCAGAGGAAGGGGAAAGCATTGCATCGTGAACTCACAAGTTGTGAAATTCCGATGCGCTTGGAGGTTGAGACAAAGGTTATAGAAGAGGTTCACATCAGAAGAATTTAAGGGAGGAGCTAGAGACCGTTAGCCCATTTTGTGGTTTCAGAACTTGAAGGAGTCGGGGAAATCTACATAGGAATCATGAAGTCACGAAACCCAATGCACCCTTTTGGGTTTAAGTCTGTGGTCACGCCAGTGGTCACAATGAGTGGAGGTTTACGCCTAGCGCTTGTTTCGTGTGGGTGTGACTTCTAGAAGGACCTGTGGTTATATTTGTTGGGGAGATTCCAGCTGGGAATCAAGGAGCCATTTCGGCTCAAAGGAAGAAGAATATCCATAGGCCGGGAGGTTAACAAATCCCTGCTGAGGTAGGGGTGCTGCGTCAGGTGGTATCAGAGAACATATTTTAAATTTCTATAGCGGGGATTAGATAAAGAAAATACTCTGATACACTCTATTAGGTGGTTTATCAGAGCTTAGATAAAAAAAAATTGTTTTCTATAGAGGGAAGACAGAGGACAGTTGTGATTTGAAATTATGTGTGGATAGATTGAAACAATGCCACCAAGGAGACGTCAAGAAAGACCAATGCCCGATCTAGCTTTGGAGAGGGAAATGAGAGAACTGCGTGCTCGATTGGATGCTATGGAGATAGCACAAAAATGGACAGATGATACTAGATATGTCAGTGAATCCAAAAATGAGAATGAAGGAAGACCCGAAGAGGAGGTTTCACTCGAAGATGTTGTAGAGGAACGTCTATTCAGAGCTGTTGAAAGAATAGGTTCCAGAGAAAAAATGGGCATCCACATGTATGAAGGCAACTTAGACGTTGAGGAGCTGCTAGATTTTCTTAGAGATCTAGATAAATATTTCGATTATGAAGACATCAAGGAAGATAAGAAGGTTAAGCATGTTGTCACTAGACTGAAAGGGCATGCAACACTGTCGTGGGATGAACTGGAGGCTAACAGGCATTGCAAAGGAAAACAAAGGATCAAAAGTTTGGATAGGATGGTAGCAAATATGAAATCCAAATTCATACACAGGGATTACCAAATTAATCTATTTCGAAGAATGCAAAATTTGAGACAGAAAGGAATGACAGTAAAGGAGTACATTGAAGAGTTATACAGGATAAACATTAGAGCAGGTCATCCTGAGAGTGATGGTGAAAAATTCACCATATATATGAATGGATTGAGATATGATATTCAAGATGAGATGAGCATGGTGACAATCATGAATGTATAAGATGCTTATCAGATTGCTTTGAAAGAAGAAGAGAAATTGTCCCAAAAGAAAGGTCAAAGGTGCAGAGGTAGAAGTCAGAGCAGAGGCAAAGCAGTTGCCCAAAACAGAGTACAGAAGCCCAAGGATGAATAAAATAAACCTCATAATCACCCATAAAGGGGATAAAGTTCACAAGGAAGACAATATGCCAATAAGAACACTTTTTCGTGAGGAAGAGGAAGAGGAAGAGGCATAGGAGGTGAAGTAAAGTGTTTTGTCTGTGGAAAGATCAGACACAAATCTTTTGAATGTCCTGATAAAAAAAGAGATGGAGGAGGTGAAGATCACAATTCAGAAGTGAAAAGGTGAAATTTTGAGTTAGAAGATGAAGAAGGCAGAAGATCCTTAATGGTGAAGAAGATTCTCTTGAATCCAGAAAAAGAGATGGAGAATCCAGTCCAGAGGAACAGTTTGTTCAGAACTGCTTGCAATACCTAGGACAGGGTATGCAAGGTGATAGTTGATAGTGGAAGAACGGATAATCTATTATCCACAGAGATGGTGGAGAAGATGGAATTGGAGATAGTTTCACATCCAATACCATATAAAGTCTCGTGGTTGCAAAAGGGACATCAGGTAACAATCACTAAACAATGTTTAGTTGAATTTAATATAGGAGGTTACACAGATGAAATTTTATGTGATGTTATTCCCATGGATGTTTGTCATATTTTGTTGGGGAGACCATGGCAATATGACATAAATTTTATCCATGACAGAAGAAACAATGCATATACCTTGGAAAATAATGGTAGGACGCATATGTTGCTGCCAATTGAAGACAAGAAGGAAAAAGAAGAAGAAAGCAATACTATACTTCTCATGAGTGGGAAGGAACTTCTGGATCAAGTCAAGAAGTGTGAAGAAATGCAGTTTGTTGTGGTAAGAAAACCTAGAGTCATCTTGACCAATACCTCGATAGATGATCTACCTGAGGAAATTCAGGAACTGTTGGAGAATTTCGTTGATATAGTGGTGGATGATTTACCTTGTTCGTTGCTACCCATCATAAGTATAAGCCATCAAATTGAACTTATACCAAGAGAAAGTTTACCAAACAAAGCAGCATATAGATTGACACTGTAGGAGAATGAAGAAGTCAAGAAACAAGTCCAATATTTGATGGACAAAGGGTTGATTAGAGAAAGCTTGAGTCCATGCATTGTGACAATAATGTTAAGTCCAAAGAAAGATGTGTTATAGCGAGATTTGCCTCACCATTGCTATCCTGCATAGAGGGTCTTTTTCCATTTCCCTATGCAGACTTGTCATCCTTTTTTGATGAATCCAGAGCCAAAAGTATACATTTTTCCACATATACGCTCCCTATCATCTATGCAAGATGTGTATACGGTGGATGCTCCACTACAACCTGCGTACATCAGGATTTGTGCCAGAAAATACAAAATGAGGTTGGGTTTCCATGTCATGACAGAAGATCTCTGATCCTTGGCCTTCTACATACTGGAAACGTTCTGATTCGGCCCTTCAATTGCATTCTGAAGACTATAAAAGCACAATTTCAAGCTATGTAAAAGAAGGAGAAAGCATTCAACTTTGAGAGCAAAGTTACCATGGAGAAATTACTTCATATTGAGTCTGCATCCCTTTATCCCTCAATTCTGAACACAGTGTTCAACCCCCAAGCTCTTTCCTTATTGTTGAGAGAACCTCATTGACTCTCTTCTATGAGCTTTCCTTTGGTGGAGGATTGAAGTGGTGGAGGCCCAGTTGGAAGGAACTTGGTTTCTTGGTTTCAAACCGTGCCAACACGGAAGTCTGTAATGTTGTCACTTATGCTGATCAATTATTAATAGAAATACTCCTTTCACGTCCTATTGGTATCTTGCAAATACATGATTATTATCCATGGGGTGTTTGTAATGTTTATTAATGTATTATGCTATCTAATGTGCTAACCCCTTTATATCATCACTATATACTTTCTTTGCTCATTTGTTAAGAAATTATTGCAGGTATAAAGCTTTGGGTTGAAGTGCTCAACGATGGAACATCATCAAACGTTGGATCGAGGTAGGCCTCTTTCTTGTCTTGCACATTAGTTTATATAGTATATGTTGGAATTGAGTTGATTTCTACAGTCATACATGTCTATTGTGGTTTACCCTTGGCCATAGAGATTTTTTCCCTCGTAACAGAATTGGAAACTCCACTGGGGAGAGATCTTCCTTCTAAGGGTTGAATTACTTTTTCTTCCTGCATTGCTCTTTTTTCTTTTTGTTTCTTGTCGCATCACTGCTTGACAGATTCTGTTCACTCTGGGTCTGAGTTTTCAGCCTTCTTTCCTTTCCCTGGCCTTGTTTTAAATCATATACACTCCTTTTTCCCAGACAGCCGCGTATACATGCTTGCTATCTTACTGCAGGATGCGTATATACACCTTGTTCTCCTGAACAATCGTGTATGCTGTTAGGACCACATATTGTACCCTTTTTGCCCATACTTTCTGCCATTATTATACCCTTCATCACCTGTATTTTAACTTATACTATCATTTCACCTGATCATCCCAAGGTACACAACGTCCTTTCTCATTATTATATGCTTAAT
>SNQJ01S0004401.1:219125-245943 GCA_010110895.2 Picea sitchensis
GCGTTTGTTAATGGTATACCTCAATGACCGGTAATCAAATGATGTCTCATCATGTTCGACCTCAACTCCTTTTTTCACATGATGTAGACTTGCACCTTGGAGGATTGTGTAGAAGACTTGAAGACATCACTATGTGGCCGCAACTTTCTTGAGTTGTTGCTTCTCTTTCATTGGACCAACACCTGTTCAACTTTAGTGATCATGGGAGATCAGATTGTACATCATGGTATACATATATACATATATCTTCAGATTGATTTTGAGACTGGTTTCACTGGGCCTTGTTCATGACTATGACAACTTTTGGCATATAATTGCATTTGTATTTTCCTATTCATGGCCATGAACACTTGTTTGGTATATTTTCCACATGGATTTTCATTGTATTCTTGGCAGCCATGTATGCAAAGTCAGTACATAATGTAATAAGAAATTGAGTTCATCCAGCTGGTTCTCTACCACTCCACTTGTGGGTTATTTATAATGTATTTCCTCCATCGCAGATACTCCTCTGACCTCAGACATTAGGGGGCATATGTTATAGCGATATTTTCCTCACCATTGATATCTTGCACAGAGGGCCTTTTTCCATTTCCCTATGCAGACTTGTCATCCCTTTTTGATGAATCTAGAGCCAAAAGTATACATTTTTCCACATATATGCTCCCTATCAACTATGCAAGATGCATATACGCTGGCTTCTCCACTACAACCCACGTACATCGAGATTTGTGCCAAAAAATAAAAAATGAGGTCGGGTTTCCATGTCACGACATAATATCTCTGATCCTTGGCCTTCCACATACTGGAAACGTTCTGACTCATCCCTTCAGTTGCATTCTAAAGGCTATAAAATCACAATTTCGAGCTATGGAAAATAAGGAGAAAGCATTCAACTTTGAGAGCAAAGTTACTCTGGAGAAATTGCTTCATATGTCCCTCAAGTATCAACATAGTGTTCAGCCCCAAGCTCTTTCCTTATTGTTGAGATAACCTCATTGAATCTCTTCTACGAGCTTGCCTTTGGTGGAGGATTGAAGTGGTGGAGGCCTATTTGGAAGGAACTTGGTTTCTTGGTTTCGAACCGTATCGACATGGAAGTATGTAATGTTGTCACTTTCGCTAATCAATTATTAATAGAAATACTCCTTTCCCGTCCTATTGGTATCTTGCAAATACATGATTATTATCCATGGGTGTGTTTGTAATGTTTATTAATGGATTATGCTATCTAATGTGCTAACCCCTTTATATCATCACTATATACTTGCTCTGCTCGTTTGTTAAGAACTTATTGTAGGTATAAAGATTTGGGTCGAAGTGCTCAATGGTGGAACATCATCAAATGTTGGATCGAGGTAGGCCTGTTTCTTGTCTTGCACATTAGTTTATATAGTATATGTTGGAATTGAGTTGATTTCTGCAGTCATACCTGTCTGTTGTGGTTTACCCTTGGCCATAGAGAGTTTTTCCCTCGTAACAAGATGGTGGATGGAGGATGTGTACAGACTCAAGGGATATAAACAAGATCATCATCAGGTATAGATTTCCTTTACCCAGGATGGATGACTTGATGGATTAATTGAGTGGGGCAAAGTTTTTTTCAAAAATTGATTTGAAAAGTGGAGGCACTACTTTGTTTCAAAGGAGTTCATTTTGTATAGCGATAACCATGATTTACAATTCATAACCAGATAGGATAAATTGAACCCGAAACATGCAAAATGGGTTGAATTTATGCAGAAATTTACTTTTGTTATAAAGTATATTTATGGAACTTCTAACAAGGTTGTTGATGCATTGAGCAGGAAATGTTTGATTCTGTAGGAGTTTCATGTGAAGACCTTAGGTTTTGATAGCCTTAAGGAAATGTACAGAGGTGATTCAGATTTCAAGGATTCTTATGAAGCAGGTGAGAATCTTGTTTTAAGAGATAGAAGCCAATGGATTGAATATTTACTTTAGGATGGATTATTATTCAAAAGAAATCAATTGTGTATCCCGAAGAGTTCTATGAGAGAAAACCTTTTGAAGGAAAAACATAGTGGGGGATTGGCTGGACATTTTGGCCATGAAAAAACATTTGTGCAACTGATCATCTTATATTATTGGCCAAGGATGAGAATGGATGTCAAGAAATTTGTCAAGAGATGTAGAATTTGTCAGTACGCAAAGGGGAAAAGATAGAATACAGGATTGTATCAACCATTTCCAGTACCATAAAGTCCATGGGATGTGGTAAGCATGGATTTTGTGTTAGGACTACCAAGGACATAGAGAGGTTATGATTCCATATTCATGTTAGTCAAAAGATTCTCAAAAATGGCACATTTTATTCCATGTCAGAAAACCAGTGATGCAACACACATTGGAAATCTGTTTTTCAAAGAAGTTGTTCGACTTCATGGTTTACCCAAGAGTATTGTTTCGGATAGGGATACCAAATTTGTTGGTCATTTCTGGAGGACACTATGGAAGAATATATGGATGGACTTATCTTTTAGCTCAGCATATCACCCTCAGACAGATGGACGGACTAAGGTATAAAATCGAAGTTTAGGGGACTTATTGAGGAGTTTAGTAGCTGAACATCACAGTCAGTGGGATCAGATTCTTCTGCAAGCGAAATTTGCATATAGTGACTCACCTAATAGGAGCACATGATAGATTACATTCCATACAATGTATGGAATGCAGCCAAGAGGAGTATCTGAGTTGAGAGACTTAGAGCCGAATGAGTTTAGAAGTGTTGGAGCGGGAGATTTTGCAACAGAAATGCAAGAGATCCACAGTAAGATTAAAGAGCGATTGCAAAATGCCAACCAGGAATATAAGAGCATAGTATATCAACACAGAAGAGAGATTTAGTTTTAGTGCACCTCAGAAAAGAAAGGTTCCCAAGGGGAACATATAATAAACTGAATATGAAAAAGATAGGGTCGTGTAAGATTTTATGAAAATTTGAGACAAATGATTATGAGATAGAATCTCCATATGGTGTAGGAATATCACCCATATTCAACATAGAAGGTATGTATCCTTACAAAGCAGATGAAGCAGGAGGAGAAGAGAATCAAAAGGAATTTTAGTGTGTTAAAAAGATGCCTATAGCTGAAAATCCACAAATGGAAAGGATCATTGATCAAAGCGTTAGCAAGAAAACCTGAAGAAAGAGATATTTTGAGTATTAGGTAAAATGGAAGGGACAACTGATTGAGGATTCCAGTTGGGAAAGTGAAGAAAATATCCAGAAACATGGACAGACGGTACAGGAGCTCATGAACAAGAGTCCATGAATTTTTCAGCCAGAGGAGTATGATGCAGGAGCATCGTAATAACATGCAAGTGGAGGACAGTTGGATATGCGCCAGTGCCCATTTTGAAGATATTTTAAATTTGAAAAGATGAGACATTAATGTAATTTCTGGAAGGGATGTATTTGCATTTATGGTTCAGAGATTGTAACGCATATCTTGAGCGGTTTCTCTCATCTGTCATTTGTATCCATTTAATGTAATTGTTGCCCCTCTTTTTTCACCTAAATGAGAAAAATAAGGGTGCTTACAAGCCCAGTTGGGTGATCTAGGCAAGACAGTAGTAGAGGAAAGAGTTATAAGTGTAAAGCATAAAAGATAAGCAAAGAATTAAACTCAGAAGGACAAAAGCAACTAAAATAGAGTGCATAAGGACGTTAGAACAAGAAATAAACAAGGCTCATGGCACTAATGGAAAGGATTGTACTAGTGGAAAGAAAACACCAAAGAGAAAGGGAGACTTTGGGTCCCCTCTTCCTCCAAGGGAGGGCTCTTGGACCCCCAAATATTGAGCTCTTCTTACAAATAAGGAACTAAAATGAAATGGTGAAGAGAATGCAAAGAACATTCAATCTATAGGTGATATGAATGGATAACTGAAATGATGCTAGCATGATCTTGATGAGGAAAGAGGATCCTCCAAGAGAATATCAGCAGCATAAAAATGAAAATTAATTCCTTGAAACTATAGTGCACCCATGGCTTCCTTTTATAGCATAGCTTTGAGGTATTATGCAACTAGTTCTTAGTGTGAATAAGGGGCCCTTTAGGTCTTTGACCAGACCCCTAGTCAGATTCAACCGAGATTTGGATGTCAAATTGACTTGGACGTTGAACCAGAAGTGGGTGGAAGGCCGACCAATATCATAAATGCATCGTTTTGAGGTGTGCATGGATTTTTGCATCCACGGTCACACATCGGGTGCATGTGCGCTTTTCCGACATTATCTGTCTGTCACACGTGTGCGTGTGCCTTGTGTATTTATAGCGCATTCTGATTTTATTGTTGGTTGTATAGTTTTGGACCTTTTGGAGATGCATTTTTGGCCCATGAGTGAACTAATGAGTTTTTTGAAGATGTTGGATTTCTGTAACCATTTGCGAACAAAATTCTGGTGATAACAGATGCCCCCTAATGTGTGAGGTTAGGAGGATACATATAGCCAAAATACATCAATGTTTCTTCTACTGAGAATACATGTGTAAGATAGAGTGTTGTGGGGAGTGTCAAGAGTGATCCATTGGAAGGAGAGGGGAAACTGTAGGACCCAAGCCTTTCCCAAGGTGTGGAAGAAAAAATAAAACTGTGTACAAACAAGGCGGGCATGCCCCTTGCTCATCTCATGTAACTCAAAAAGATGTAATATAGTAACTGAAGCTATGTTGTGGACGTATATCACTGCAGTGCCCTTCGGGGCGGTTTGATAATAATAGAGGACAATTCTGATGGTGAACAAAACTTTGAAAAGGGGTAAGGAGACCTGTGAGAAGTGTCGATAATGTGCAGACATTGATAGTCTATCAAATTTCATAGGTCTTCAGCTAAGATAAAACAACTGTAATAGTCCCAAAGTAAGACCCACCGTAACAAGAGATAGTGTTGAAGTCGAATGTTATGGGGGTCAATGAAAATAGAGAACAATGGTGGTTTTCCATGTGTCGTCCGAGACTCCTCATTGTAAAGTTAATGAAGTCAAGATACTGTCGTCCTTTTGGAAACCGTGTTGATGTCGACAGAAAGGGAGATGCAACTCCAAGAAGAAAAGAGCTTTCTGAAATCCAGTTGATGATATCAGAAACTAATGAGGTATATGGACGAATTCAAGATGCGGTGAGACTCAAGACTGCCCTTGGTTGGGGAGATATGCAAAGTGGCAGCAACCATAAAACTGAATCTAGCACCAGGGGGGCGACTAGACAAGGATGATGTGTTCTAGATGTGTGACACAATGGAAAAACACAGAGATCAAAAAGGTGTATGGGCTGTAAGATGCTCGGGGTTTTATGGATAGTGTCATTGATGTTGGGAAGTGAAAAATTCCCCAACCAAGGGTGACAAGGGTTTCTTTTCCAGAAAAGGAAGGTCCCTAAAGGTGACAACAGAAAGCTATGAAGATGCAGAAAAAGGGTTTGTACAATTATCAAAAGAATAAAAAAAAAGTTGGGATAATTGTGCAGATACAGAAATGGGTGCCCCAATGTAAGATGGATTGGCCTAATGATGGCGTAAGTTTCTTGGAAAACAAGTGGAGGGTTAGGGCCCCATAGGCGGGTTTCTGTATTAGGGAAACGTACGGAGGACAATCTGTAGAGGGGAAAAGTGGAGGTGGATGAAGTGGGTGGTTAATGATACTGCGGAGGTGCAGTTGAAATAAAACCTTGAAGAGTAACCTGGGAGTCCATTGGGAAAGTTAGAAAAATGAGGAGAATGAGTATGGAGTTGATTCTTGGAAATGTGTAAGACTATCGGGACTCCCATCCCTAGGGGGTGAAAATAGCATGAGTGTCAAAATGTCCAGGGGAAATATGATTGGGAAAACTCATGTGGGTGAGAGTGCCACCAGGTGACAGTACCAAAATGAAGTGGAGGTGACAGTACTGCAGAGCCAGATATAGGGATCCTAGAGGCAAAGATCGAAGGGATTGACTGGGAGTTGCATTTTCAGATTCAGAGGGAATGACTACATGCCAATGTAGATGATATACCTAAAGGGATATTGGTGCCGTATGGTGATCAATCAGCTACACACATAAAAATTGAATACCCAACGTGAACAATATCTGAAGAGAAAAGATCATATAGCAGTTATTCAATAATGTAAGCATGTGTATCTGAGCGTAATATGAGAAAAATGTCCCCTAGGGGTTGAGGATGGAAAAATGGCGTAGGGAATGGAATTATGTAGGTAACAGGGTCCTGATCCTGTGGCTAAAGACGAATCGAAAAACGGGTGCCTGAAGCTCCCAGAATTGAGTTTGGAAGTTTGGCAAAATGGACTATATTTAGTTGTAGGGCCCACAAAGCCACCTCATTTGTACCTGTTGTCTTATTGAGTGGACGAGTGATTTTAGAGGAGATTTGGAGATTCTGGGAGATTGAGGCAGTCAATTTAGGATTAGTGAGTTTCAGGTTAGTTGTCGTATCCTCCTGCATAGAATTAGGGTTTCTATTTTTGGGCAGGGCCTGTACGGAGGACTGTACAAGGGGTTTTGTGGGTGTGGGCCCCCCAATGCATGGGAAATCGAGAATTTCACGTGCACAAGTACACGACTATAATTTAGACATCCGCGCATGGGGGTTCCCGAATGGGGAAAATAGGCGTGCATGGCATGCGCACCTGTGCAATGCACAGCAATGCATGCATGCGTGTCTGTACCCCTAACAGCTGCGCATGTGTGTACAACTATGTAGTGAACAAGCGCGCTATGATTCGCGCTTGTATGTGTGATAGGGGTGCATGAATGAGCCTCTGTATGGCCAATAGTCATGCATGAGTGCATGACTAGGGGGTGAACAGGTGCGCATGTGGGAAAAATAGTCGTGCCTGTGAGGTAAAGATGAAGGATTTAAAAACTTATCTTTTTGGGATTTTTTTGAGGTTATGATGACTAATCAAGTGTTGTATATGTGGGTGTAGGTGATCATTTGGACGATGTCGGTTCATTGGAGAGAGAGGGACTGGTCATGCCTGAGGGAGGTAGTGAGGGATGAGGATATGGCAGTGTGAGACACTTTGGCAACATGTGGGCTACTGAAGTTTTTTTAGTGTTCACTAGTACAGGCACATGAGTATTTGTTGTTGTTTCTGATCAGGATGTGGAGCCATGACCTGCATTGTTTTATGGTGCGGGGTGAGAAGCTAGCCTTCACTGTGGTGGAGGATGTATATTTCTTGACTGGGCTCCCTTTTTGGGGAATCCCACTACTGGTGGAGCCCATAGTACCCGGGGATGGTCAATTCGTTGTCTTAGATTGGAGATATTGTTTGGGGGAGAACTTTATGTCAGGCTTTGTGGTGAGTATCGGGGTGATGGACGCCCTTGTGCATCGTTGTGTGGCAGCGATTATTGTGAGAGTCTACGGGTCTCTTGCGACTCAGCGGATCAATGGAGGTCATCTGAGGATCATGGAGAGAGCATTGGCGGGCGAGCACTTCGCCTGGGGCTTGATGATCCATGCCAAGATGGTAGGGTAGATTGACAGGTGTTGTGTTGCTGACTTGGGGGAGTTTTCCTTTGGGTCGATATTGGTGGCATGGTTTCTGGAGAGGGTGTCGATGTTGTGCCCTAGAGTGTTGTTAGGTGCTCTTGGTGTGCGAGAGTCGCGACTGAGGGGGTGGGCGATAATCCTGGTTCATCATGGTGGTGGGGAGGTTGGTCAATATTTCACGGCCAAGGCTGCACAAGTGTGGCATTAGATGCAAAAAATCATACTGCAGTATCCCTATTTTTGGGTGGACTTCCAAGATGATCCAGAGATGGTTTTACCACCAAGAGAGGTGTTTGACCACAGAGGTATGACGTGATTTTCAATGGTTTGATATTCATATAGCATAGCATGTTTGTTATGTATAGATGGATGTTGATACTACCATTTGTTTGTTGTATGTGAAGATGTGGGACCTCGTGGGTGTGAGGTGGAGTTGGTTAGAGCGTCAGCTCGTCAGGGGCCACTGAGGCCTCCGCGGGAAGAACTACAGGCAGGAGAGCGACGATAGCAGGATGATGTTGGGGCGAGGCCTGCTAATGATGAGAGAGCAGCTAGGCGACGCCAGTTCGATGACCTCGGTTCAAGGCCATCACATGCTCTTCCAACAGAGGCTAGGGGAGAGTTTGAGGATGTTTGCTGCCGCTTGGAGGCAGTACTACAAGGAGTACTTGAGGGCATGTGGTCATGGATCCTAGACGAGGGAGTCCTAGAGCAATGTGTGGGCATTCCGATGGCATGGAGGACAGTGGTTCAGAGAGCAGCTGTAGCGGGGGTACAGATGACTGGGAGGTTGCCTCCAGGACCTAAGGGACCCCTAGCTGGTGGGGCCCCTCCTCCAGAGAGAGGGCCAGGTGGTGGAGCTTTAGAGGTTCCATGAGTGCCTCTATATTTATGTATTTTTTGTATCTATATAGGCTGGTGAGCCCATTTTGTATATGGTGGTGTAGCACCGTGTTGTATTTATAGGGTTAAGGTGGTTTACCTACGTACAGATAGTGTACCTAACGTACTATTTTTTGTAAACACTGATGACACATTGACCTGTATATATATATGTATGGATATACATTTTTGGGATCTTTGTGGTGTTCACTTGTGTTGATGTTTGTTAGTGCTTTTTGATGGTGTCTAATCTATATGATGTTGACAAACTGGTTATGATTTATGTATGCATACTGGTGTCTTGATGTGATAAATGCCAATCTAACACTAGGTTAGCCATGTTATCTATTATTTGATTAAATTTTCTTGGAATATGTGTAAATGTAATGGAATCAAAATGTCGAGATAAGAGTCTAACTTGTAGGTATTTGCGGAAAAGGGACAGATCGCAGACACAGTATACATTGTTGAGATGGAGGAAAACTAGTTGGGAATCTAATAAAACGTTAAGGTGGTGAACATGGCGGTGACTGGCCTTAGCGAGGAGGCCAATGAATGCTATGTATTTTGCTTGTTTATTGGTTGTTGACCCCAAACATATGTCGCTGGAGTGGAGTAGCATTTGTGAGGGGGAATAAAGGGCCCATGTGGTCGAAGAGAGATTTGGTGTCCAATGGCTAGCTTCGTCAACGTAATCGATATGGTAGGCTGGTGGGGGAGGCATTTGTCAATCACACAAATGGTAAATTAGACAAAGGCATGGAGAAGAAGACTAAAAACTATAAAAAATCGTACAGAAAGAACAATCCTAGTGTAGTATGTCTACGCTTTTAGGTGTAAAATTTCTTTAAGTACAACTCGTTGATGGGTTCTTTGAGAGGTTGACCTTCGGGGGAGGCTAGGATGTAGGCACCTTTAGTGAGGCAATGTTGGATGGTGTAAGGTACATTCCATAATGACTCGAACTTGCCATGGCCAAAGGTATCATGAGCAATATCGTAAGCAAGGATGAGGTCGCCTTCATTGAATGAGAGAAGGTTGACATGATGATCAAAGGTGGCCTTGGACCATGTTTTGGATGCCTCATTATTCTGTAATGAAGACCAACGGTCTTCATCCAATGACTCTAAGTTCAACAAATGCTTCTCCATTGGAGCAGTGTCGGGTAATAGCTCAATAGCGGTGCGTAAGGTGGGAATTTTTCATTCGATGGGGAGAGTGGCCTTGATCCCATGGACAAGATGAAATGGCGTGAAGCCAGTGACAATTTTAACTGTCATGCGATAAGCCCATAGCACGGAAAATAACATATGGTGCCAATTGGTCTTATGTTTGTTAACTGTGCACTGCAACATGGTTTTGAGGACCTTGTTGACCACCTCAACTTGTCCATTGGACTGAGGGTAGTATGGGGAGGCGAACTCGTGGGAGAAGCCTAACTGAGAGGAGGGTTCAAAAAAGATCTCATTCTCGAAGTGTTTCCCATGATCGGAGACTAGTTGTAGTGGGACTCCAAAGCGAGAGATGACATGGTTGAAGAAGAAGCGTGTTGCAGTGTTGTTAAATGTAGGCATGGCTTCGGCCCACTTAGTGAAGTAATCGACTATGACGACAATGTATTTGTTTCCATTGTTGGATGGAGGGTTGCAAGTCATGAAGTCTATGCCCCATTTACAAAAGGGGCCAATAATAATGACCAGGTGTAGAAGATCATGTGGTGCTCATGCTTTGTTGGCATAAAGCTGACATTTTTCACAGTGTTTCACAACGTGGATGCAATCGTGAACCAATGTAGGAAAACAATAACTTGCGCGAATGATTTTTTGAGTAGTGGACATCTCGAAGAGGTGACCCCCATAAGCGCCACTGTGGCAGTCGATCAAGACTCGATCGGCCTCGTCGATAGTCAAACATCGGTGGAGTATAGTGTTGACCCCTCACCAATATAATATATCACCAATAAGTAGGTAGCAGGGAGCCTGGTGACAAATATGTGACGATCGTCACGAGAGAGGTGGTTTCCAAATTTTTGTGTTCGGAGGTAGATGAGAAGATCGTCGTACCAAGGGTCATCTGAGGGGATGTAAAAGAGATTTTTGTCGGGGAAGTCAAAATTGATGGGGGTATGGGTGGTATCGGAGGGAAATGTCATGATGAATTCGGCGAGGATGAGGGCTTTCTTTCTCTTGGGTGTTGAAAATTTAATTTCGTACTCCTGAAGGATGATGATCCATCGAGCAAATTTACCATTAATTTTTCGGTGAATGAGCAAGTATTGCATGGGGTTGGAATCTACTATGACTTTGGTAGTTTGAAGCAAGATGTAATGGTGCAATTTCTGGACTATGAGGAAAACTGCAAGGGCCAATTTCTCTTCGTGATTGTGTTTCAAGGGTTTCCTTGAAATATTTTTACTAATGTAGTAAATTACATGCTCACAATCGTCATCCCCTAGTTGGACGAGAACTCCTGCTACTGAGACGACGGAGGTCAAGATATAGAGGATGTAACTGTGGTTAAAGTCGGGTGGACTAATTAATGGGGCGATTGAGAGGGCTATTTTGAGATCATCAAAATCTTTTTGGGCATGTTCATCCCATTGGAATGGGATATCATGCCGTAAGAGGCGAAGGAAACCATGTGCCCGAGTGGCGTAATCGGGGCCAAAGCGGCGTAAAAATTTATCTTTTCCTTGTAGGCTCTGTAGTTGGCATAAATTTCATGGTGGGGGAATGTCTGTGATAGCTTGGACCTTGAGGGCATCAACTATAATGCCACGTTGGGAGACGATAAACCCAAGGAGGCGCTCAGCAGTAACACAGAACACGCACTTGATGGGATTCAAGCAGATGTTGTACTGACGACCCCGTTTGAAGATGATTCGTAAATCATTGAGATGATGAGTGCATTTTTTGGAGCAAGTGGTGAGATCATCCAAGTAGGCGAGAATTATTTGAGCCAAATCATGAAAAATGTATGTCATGGCACATTGGAAAGTGGCTCCTACGTTGTTGAGGCAGAAAGTCATGACACAATATGCAAAAGTTCCCTAGGGGGTAGTGAATGTGGTTTTGTATTGATCGGCTAGGTGGATTTGAATTTGGTTGTAGCCAGAGAAACTATCCATGAAAGATAGGGCCTTGTGACTGGCGCAATCATCGATAGTTTGGTCGATAAAGGGTGTTGGAAAGTTGTCCATGGGATAGACGTGATTGAGATCGTGAAAGTCCGTACAGACATGGATACTGCCCTATTTTGTATTGACAGGGATGGGGTTGGAGACCCATGACATATATGCAATGGGGTATATGAACATTGCAGCGCGTAAATTGTCAATTTCGGCCTTGATGGCCACAGCTTTGGATGGGTGTAGTGGATGTTGTTTTTGACAGACAGGTGTGATATTAGGCCAGGTGTCTATACGATGTTGGAAAATAGAGGGATCAAGGCTGGGAATCTTTGTGGATGACCAGGAAAAGATGACCTGGTATTCCTGGAAGAGAGATTTGTAGGCAGTGATTTCTTCAGAAGAGCATGCGGCGCCAATGGTGATTTCCTCTGAGACCCCATATTTGATGGAATATCGATTTTGATGGTTGGGGAAATATTGGCCATATTTCCTTCTTCAAAAGCATCAGGGGCAGGGATAGGGTTTTTGAACCAATCTATATGACCCGGTGGGAGAAAATCTTTGGTTTCAACTGCGTATATGGGGTTTTTTTTAGGAGGCACAACGATTTTCTATGAAGGAAAAAGTGCTCTATGGTGGAGCACGTCCCATGGGAAATCAAATTTAGTTAACTCCTTAAGGTTGTCTTCGTCGCAGTGAAACTGTCGACAATATAGGGGATCGAGAGGAGTATTTTCGGTGACGGTCACCGTGGGGTTTTTTTTTAGTAGTAGTGATGGAGAGGGGGTATTGCAAGGAGGTTGCGATGGTTCACTTGACATACACCAAATATCGAGATATTGTGGGTTGAAAACGATAGTCAGGCGTAGAATTTCCGTGGGGAAATGAATTGGAGAATTGGGGGGATTTGGGGGTAAATCCTCATATAAATCATCCAGGAAGCATGGGGGAGTAGGGAGTGCCTCAAGTTCTGAAAAGAAGATATGAACCACGTAAATTGATGGGGTAGGGGTACTCAGTGGTCCTGCTAGAGGGGGGAGTGTAGAGTTTTTAATTAGGGCCAGTTGGCAATGCCTGTATTCAATGATCATAGGACATTGATATGTGAAATGATCAAGTGATTCACATAGAGAGCAGGGATGTCTCATACGTTCGTTGATTGAGTTCATGACATAATTGATGTTGGTGACATGTGTTGGGGTGGGTTCTTGCTGAAAGTGATGGCGTACGACTGTTAGCATCTACCGTAATTGAGGTAATGTTGGACAATGGTGTGTGTAATGGTCATATTCTGAATAGATGGCGCATGAAAATTTGGTTCGCAATCCTTTGCTATTTGTGTTAGGGGAGATAACGATAGTACTAGATGAAGTGACGAGAGGTGGTGGTGCTCGAGGGAGTTGAATTAGATTGCGTAGCTTGGGTAGAGATGGGCATTTGTTGGTGGGGTGTCTGTCTTTATCGCATAGCGTGCAAGGAGGTTGGACACATGGGGGAAGTGGAGCGATGGGATCTTTCTTTTTCCATCTTCCCCCAGCTATAGTAGGGGTGATAGTGAGTGGGAGTGTGGGTGGGATGGTGGGGGTAAGTATGGGAATCTGCCTCAAGATTCCTTATGTTTGGGGAGAGATGGATGGTTGAGGGACCATCTCAGGCAACACAGTCGGGGGTGGGTACTGGACATATTTTTGTGGGGCCTGCTGGGGGGTAGGCGGTACTGGGGGACGTGTTCCATTTCCAGATTCTTTCATCCGTTTAAAGTTAGCTATTTGGGGGAAATGGTGAGTATAATGGCCATATTCACCGCAAAGAGAACAAGGGAAGTTTGTTCAAATATTGTTGTTGTTCTTCCCTTGGCTTTTTTTTTTATTGCCCCCTTCAGGGTTCTGGTTTCCTTGGTATTGGTTACCCCCCGCAGGTTGATTCGGCTGGGGTTGGTTCTGATCTCCTCCTGGTCCAGGGTTATTATTGTTTCATTTTTTTCCTTTTTACCTGGCATTGTTCGACTGATGAGATGGATTAGCCATATTCAATGGTTCAAAATTTTGATACTGCTAAATGGGAGAGGGTTGAAAAAAATTAACCCCAGCATGTGGTTGTCTGTGTGGGTAAGGAATGGGCTGGGGGGGGGGGCAGGGAAAGGAAAGTATGGATTATTATGTGGTAATGATCTGTAGCATGTGTAGGAAGGCATGACACTTTCACTAGTGTTTATGGTGCAAGCAAAGGTAGAGGGGGTACTAGAACTAGGTTGGGCTATGGGGTGTATTGTGGGTGCTGGCGATGGTCCGCTGGTGGGTGGAGGAAAGGTTAAGGGGTATGGTTGTGAATAAGGGGCAGGATTATAATAAGGGGGTATGCTGGTGGATATTGAGGTATGCCATACATTGGTGGTTGTTGGGGATGTGAATTTTAGTGTGTAGTGGTACCAATCAATCCATCCACTGAGTGAGACATCCCAGGTTTGTCTTGGCTGAATGGCACGGGTCTCGGGGCATTAGGTAGGACTGTAAACAAGTACCTTGACTATGAGTAAATGAGTTCAAACTGTTGGGCCTTGCTAATGGATTCTTTTTTAGACTGGGGGAAGGTGACGACTACGTCTTTGGAAATGAGGGAAACAAGTTATTTGAGGAACCAATTGAGACATTGTTGTGGATTATCTTCATCTTTGTAGAGACTATGTCGCCAACGCCACTTGTGAATTTGGTTAGCGATGTGCATGGCAGAGGTTTGTTTAAATTTTGAGAGTAGTTCGAGGCCATTGTCATGACAAATTGGTAGTTGAAAGAAGGTCAAGAAATCTTTGGCCAAGGACTCAAAGGTCACATGGGATCTAGATTTTTCTTCTACATACAACTTAGTTGATGGGCCAATGATTATACGTTGAAATAACCTTAATCAGACGGAATTGTTCATGATGTTGTTTGAAGAGAACCATAAGTGAAAGGTCATGATATGGTTGGCGGGATCGTCTCCTAGTTTTCCTTCAAACTTGGGGATGTCTGAAGGCAGTTTGGTAGGCATTGCAGGCCATGTGGGGTTGAGCAATATAGGATCATCAGTGAGTTTAGTCAGATCCAGTATGTTGAGGGAAGCCAAGTATGGCATCTGAGGTGGTGGCAGAGGATTAGTTCCAGCCATGGTGTGAGTGTTTTGCGTACTTGACCCTTGAGGGGGACGAGGTGGGTTTGTACTCCCCCCTTGAGAAGAAGTTGCCCCCCTGCTTCCATGTAAAGGAGAGTGTGGGGATGTTGGACCTTGGGAAGTGGACCCAAGCAAAGTGGAACCAAGAAAAGATGATCCCAAGATAGTAGCACTCACAAGGGTGTGGGAAAGTACAACTGATGAGTTGGCAAGACTAGGAACTCCCCTGAGGATGGGAGGGAGATTTAGAAAGCATCTGGAATGACAAGGATTATGTGGGTCCCCTATGATGTCCAACTAGCAAAGTGGATGTGTGCAAATAGTGATGAGAGCAATTAGTGAACAAGAGACTTTGTATAACTTGGACCTCCACAATATATCTCACAATCGTATGTAATTACAAGAACAACATACATAAATCAATAAATAAATAAGCATACAAGTGGTTAGGTGGATTTTTTCCACGTGGGAGAACAAAGAAAACAAATGCTCGTGTCCTAAAAGACGTAACGTCCTTCCTCTCAACCAACCGTGTACCTTCCAATAGCACTCGACAATGGGGTCTGAAGCCACTGGAAGAGGAACTAGTGAAGGATGAAGTAATCTGTTATAATGAGGGGCAGAGGGTGCATATCTCGAAAGAGATGGCAATATTTCCCAATAGCCACACAAAATTTGATCAAGGTGCAATTGCAGCCCACAATTGCCACTTGGGTAGATGTCCTAAAATTTGGTCACTAGGTACCTCAGTCAAGGTGTGACATTTAGATTTTCGGCCTATGAAATGGGTCACAGGCTAGATCCCATCCAAGAGGTGGGTACCTCAAAAGGGGACGCACAGAACAACCAAACCTCGTCCTTCAACCCTTCATGGGTATCTCCCTACCTTATGGTGTAGGAACACTTCACTTTGAGGATTTAAAGTTCCCTATTTGACAACTTCTATTGTTTGAAGATGTGAGAACCAGATAACGGGGAGTTATTTGGATGCCTATCCCCTAAATCCTACCTAGACTAAATAATTTCTTTTGGCACCTCCTGTGGAGGAAAACTTAGTGAGTTTTTAGAAAAAATTTAGATGTGGTTGTTTGAGAGATTTGGGGTGTGATCCAATCTCATTGAAATTAAGGGGGAGTGGATAGTTTCATCAAGAAAAGGGTGGGGTGTTTCGGAATCCATTTGGAGGAAACTTACTTCAACCTCCATGTTTCGAGATGAAAATCTATGTGAGTGAGTAGTGACTTTTGTGTGTGAACAAGTGAAAGTGTGCCAATATTTTTAATAAATTAGGTGTCACCTTGCTGCATGTGGACTTCACTTGGTCCTTACAAGTCTTGATTACCTAATTAACTAAATGTCGTTGGTACAACCTTGAGGAATTTTAAAGTCCCTAGGAAACTAGCATGTGGACATGTGGGTCCTTACTACTCCTTTAACTCCCTAATGTGATTTAATATAAGAAAGCTTTGAAACTATCCTAGATTGTGCATATGTGGGCATGTATGGACCCGTTACAAAACCTTTAAACTTCCCTAGTGATTTAATATAAGAAATTAAACTTCAATCACTATCATATCTTTGTATCATGTGGGCATGTATGGGCTCGTTACAATCTTAAGATGTGTTTTGAAAAAAATAAACTAAGAGGAGTCCCGAAGGGGTTGTTGTCCTCTCCTAAAGATTTTTTCTTTCTAAGGGAGATGAAATTTTTCCTCAATCTCTTTCTGATTCTCAAGATCACTTTGGGGAGAGAGAGAAGAGCATACTCAACAATTGATATCCAATTTCTGGTCCCAATGCAAGTTTTATATGTGATCTAAATATAATTCCAACTTATACACATAGTCAAAGCAAGTCATCCATGTGGCAACATGAAAGCAAAAGAGGAAAAATTATGATTTTAACCCCCTATGTGCCTATGTTTTGACTAATCCCTTTATATGGAGGGGGAATATAAGTGTGGTGTAGATTACAATGTGCATGGAATCAATTTTAAGAAGGTTATGGGCCTTCCATAGATCACAAAAAGATTACAATGTGTATTTTTCTCCACAGGTGCGCGGGTCTTAGAATAGACAGAGGCATTGTGGGTGCCAATGCATGAACTAAAAGTGACTTATGGGCGTTGGTGTGCAAAATGCGTTGAAAAATATAGTGGTTTCGGTGCACGTGTTCTAAAGACATGCCTGCAGGTTAAAACATGTGCACACTTTCTATTACACTACTGTGAAGAAAATTTCAGATGAAATTCTCTCTGCTCAGCTTTGAACTTGGCTTTTTGCAGGTCATCTTGGGCCAGTTATGGTCCTTGCAAGTTAAAGAAACAAACAGAAGAGAAAAAACAACCCAAATGGGGTAGGAAATTGATACCTTTCCTTAGTGGAGTTGCCAATCTGTTGCACCTCTTTTGTCACCTAAATGAGCAAAATAAGGGTTCTTACAAGCCCAGTTGGGTCAGCTAGGCAAGACAACAGTAGAAGAAAGAGTTAGAAGTGTAAAGCATAAAAGATAAGCAAAGAATTGAACTAATAAGGATAAAAGCAATTGAAATAGAGTGCATAAGGACATTAGAACAAGAACTAAACAAGGCTCATGCCACCAATGGAAAGGATTGTATTAGTGGAAAGAAAACACCAAAGAGAAAGGGAGACTTTGGGTCCCCTCTTCCTCCAAGGGAGGGCTCTTGGACCCCCAAATATTGATCTCTTCTTACAAATAAGGAACTAAAATGAAATGGTGAAGAGAATCCAAAGCACATTCAATCTAGAGGTGATATGAATGGCTAAATGAAATGAGGCTAGCATGCTCTTGATGAGGAACGAGGATCCTCCAAGAGAATATCAACAACATAACAATGCAAATGAATTCCTTGAAAATATAGTGCACCCATGGCTTCCTTTTATAGCATAGCTTTGAGGTATTATGCAACTAGTTCTTAGTGTGAATAAGGGGCCCTTTAGGGCACCTTTAGGTCTTTGACCATCCCCCTAGTCGGATTCAACTGATATTTGGATGTCAAATCGACTTGGAAACTGAACCAGAAGTGGGTGGAAGGCCGACCAATATCATAAATGTGTCGTTTTGAGGTGTGCACAACTTTTTGCGTCCACAGTCACGCATCAGGCACATGTGCGCTTTTTCAACATTATCTGACTATCGCACGTGCACATGCACCTTGTGTATTTATAGTGCATGTTGATTTTATTGCTGGTTGTATAGTTTTGGACCTTTTGGAGATGCATTTTTGGTTGATGAGTGAACTAATGAGTGTTTTGAAGATGTTGGATTTTTGTAACCATTTGCAGATGAAATTACGGTGCTAACAATAATAAATGTAAAGTAAATGTAGGATTTAATTTCGATTAGATAGCTTGAGATGTAGGAGGGAAAACTCAAGAAAGCTCCCTCATATGTATTGTATTGTATAATTCTCATTGTAAGAGCAGAAGATGTAGAGAAAGAGAGCATAGGAGAATAGAGCATAAGATAGATTGTAGAAGTTGTTTGAGTAGATAGTTGTTGCTATTGAAACCATGTATAGAAGCACTTAAATTAATATATGAAGGCTTTAATTCAATTTCATGGTGTTGATATGGTCACTGTTTACATCTATTGAATGGTATGTTTACAGTTTGCTTATATGATCTATTGTGCATTTTTTTCAATGCTTATGTGTATGATTTCATGTTGAATGTATGAAGTCTGTGAAAGGGGAAGTATGAGTTTCAATTGTTTCTCGTCCTGAGAATTCCTACAAGGAGTGAAATGAAGGTTCGTAAGGAGTGTGTTGACAAGATTCTGAGTTTTACCTCAGAAAAGATTAGGAGGGATATCGTTGTTCTCATACCAATAGAAGTGCAGGTTCTCATACCATTGTTCTCATACCATTGTTTTACCTCAGATATCGTTGTTTTACCTCAGAAAATCTTACCTTGTTTTACGGGATACCATTGTTCTCATACCATTGTTTTACCTCAGAAAATCTTAGGAGGGATATCGTTGTTCGCAAGAATCCCTTAGAATCTTAGAGTTTTTTGCAAACACCAAGCTCAAGAGTGATAGAGACTTCGAATAGTCTCAGAAGGAAGAACAAGGGTTTAAGTCGCTTCGCAGAAGGAAAACTTAGAATGAAGAATGCCAAGTTATTTGGCAAGAGTTATCAAAAGTCTGAACGGACGGTTGAAATTCTCTGAGGAAGAACCACCAATTTTCTGTGGACCATTGGATCTAGTAGATAGGCAGAGGGGTTAAGGAGAGATTCCTTAAACACTTGCAAGCTCATGAGATATAGTAGTCGTTAGATCTATATCAACGAGATTCGTTGATATGATGTTTTGAATTTCATCATTTCGGGAATTCGGGAGTGTGGAGAAAGTTGTGACTCAGAGTCAAGAGTCGAGAAATCCTGATTCACAAAATTTTGATTTCAAGAAGGAAGGATCTGGACCATCAGATTGTGGAAGAATCTGGGTTGTAGATCCATAGCAAAGAAGTCACGAGTTCAGACTTCATAGGAAGGGGAAAGCGTTGCATCATGAACTCATGAGTCGTGAAATTATGACGTGCTTGGAGGTTGACCCCCAAGTTATAGCAGAGGGTCACATTAGGAGAATTTAAGGGAGGAGCTAGAGATCGTTAGCCCATTTCAGGGTTTTGGAACTTGAAGGATTTAGAGAACTCAACATAGGAATTTTGAAGTTGCAAAACCCGACGTTCCCTTTTGGGGTAAGCCTGTGGTCACACCAGTGGTCACGAGGAGTGGAGGTTTATGCCTAATGCTTGTTTCGTGTGGGTGTGACTTCTAGAAGGACCTGTGGTTATATTTGTTGTGGATATTCCATCTCTAAATCAAGGATCCATTTCATCTCAAAGGAAGAAGAATATCCATAGGCCGAGATGTCAGCAGATCCCTGCTTAGGTAGGGGTGTTGCATCATCCATCCACTTTCCCCTGTCATAAGACCACTACTACACTTAGCCATTTTTTCAATTTCATGGGTTTGCGGGTTCAAGCCCTCATCCTCCAAGTTTTGTGATCTTCAATTTGCATCCTAAGTTTCGTGTTCTACATTTTGACCATCATATTTTTCACGGGTGCTAAGCCCTAAATTATTTTATTCCTTCTTCATGCAAGTCCGACCGACCGCCTTCCTACACTTACATATTTTTGATCATCCATAACCACAAGTTAGAGGCTTCATAAAAAGATCCATATTCAAATGCGCTCTCATCCATCCCTATCATTCTCTTGATTTCCCCAATATGCATTATTTTTTGTTTAATGCTAACAACTATTGTGCAGGATTTGAAAATATCGCCATTAATGGTGAAAGGCTCAAGGAATTACTCATTAAATTGCATTAAATATCCATTCTCAAAGGGATTAAATTATCATCATCTCTCTGAAAAGATTTATTTGAGGTTATTGTCCAACTGAATAAATACTCTCTTCAACCTATGGCATCATGATCTAGACAACATTTTTGTGGTGATACTTTAAATATCTTTGGTCGTAAAGAATAGAACTTTCAGTGGTCAAGAGAATATTCATATTATTCCTCTCATTTTTCATAGAAAGACATAATTTGGGAATCTAGAATCACTTGCATTGGGGGTGTTCCTAAGGTTATTGACTGTAAAGAACTTGTTGCATGGTGTGTGGGGAAGTACGTGCCAAGCCAAAAAAATCTACAACTCCAACATAATTCTCTAATTTCCCTTTCACCGCAAGTTTTTCGAAAGATGTTGAAGATCCCAAAGCTGACACTTACTATCAAAGGAGAAGACTACACATATTTTTTGAAGAAACATAACAATGGGCTTGACCTCCTACCTAAATATTTCGAGAATCTTGCATCTATTCTAGAATACATAACCAGAATCTAGTTTGAGTCTTTTAAAAACCCCTATTGAGAAATTGTGTGGTTGTTTACCAGGTTGACAGGTCAGGAAAGCACTGCTTCTATCTATAGCATGTGTAACACCATGTTTCCCCCAGTCTGTAAAAATAACTATATTGGCCAAGAACTATGGAAAAATCAAATATGTGAATGTTTGATTTGATGGACCTTTGTATAAAAGGTCGATGAACGTAAATTGTGTTATGATTATGTGTTGCATGACTGCTCGGAGGGGGGATTTTCTAAAAGAGACCATGATGGCTAATGAGAGGTGGTGGAAGGGATCTGGAATGGTTGCGTTAACTTCCACCGAACCAATACTGTACAAGTTTTTACTTGCTCAAAGACCAAGAGCAACTCTCTGACCCTAGAACGAATTACTCGTCAGGATGGTAGGTGGGGAGGCTCCTTAAGAGTTAATGAGGGGATGGGGGCGAACCGCCCATCCGTAGAATCTCTCAAACCTGACCATGGATGGGGGAATTCGAGCCACACACAATCTTGCAGAAAAGGCAAGAAAGGAAGTGTGGGGAAAAGGAAGAGAGAACACACGCGATAGGGAACACGGAAGAAAACCGGGAGGAACTCTGGAAATACAGGGAGTTCTAAACAGAGGAGGAAGAGAGTAACCTTCGTCCTTGACTTTCGTTGAGCTTGAAGTAGGAGATTGAATATCAAGCATTGTGGTCTAGCTCGGGGGTGGCTAGTCGTAAATTCGTTTGGAGTCACTGAGCCTACGGTTGGGTGGAAGCGAGCACCCCTCTCAGCAATCACGTCACGCCTGGTGTTTCTCATAAGTGTTTATGTCTTGTATTTTGAATTGAATATCCTGGATGCATACTCATGTTTATATGCTCATAAATGGTTTCTATATAGAAGTGATTGCCTTGTGTTTTGATTGGGAATAATGGATGCATGCCTATACTTATATATGACCATAATCGGTTTATGTATAGAATGAATAAGTTCAGAATACGAGTACGTTCTCTTGAGAATTGTCCCATCTACTTGACTCGCACTCTATCCTGGTTTAATTTCCCGAAGGCACCTTTTTTCGGGGAGTTTCCTTGTAGTCCAAAGATGAAGTGAGTTCCTTGAAAAGACTACCATTATAGTAAACCCACGAGTTTACCTTACCCCTATCACAGAGTTCATATCTCGATGAATTAGGAAGGATTTTCAGTCAGGTCACCAAGCCTAGGGATAATTACCCAAGAATCATCTGAAGGTCCAGATGACCTGGGTCTGGAAACCTTGTACAGGAAAGAGTAGTTCTCTCAGGTTTCGAAGTCGTGGGAGTTTGAAGCCCTGAGAGGTTGAATCTGGTGAATCAAGCTCAGAAAGGATAGCGAGTCCCATTTATCGAAAGAGAATACCCCATTGTTTGGTAGATGAACAGTTGGAATCCTTTCGGAAATACCCTAGATTTGTTAAGACCGATGGATCTAGAGGAGGAGTGCAGGCGTTAATACCTCGACCCCTTCAGCCTTCGCAAGTAGCGATGGGATCCAGGAGTGTAGATCCAAGGATCTGTCGGAGCTCTATTGACCATCAATATTAACCCTTGCATAGGCAGGAGAGTGGACTCGATGAAGTCCTGAAAGTCCCGAAGTATTTGGAACCGTCCATCAACACAGGACACGTGGCAGTTGGGTAGCATTTCACTAACTTGCGACTTGGAGTGGTCAAAGGGTAAGACAACACAAACTCACAATTCCCGAAATCATGATGTGATTGTGGTCATTGATCCATGAGTGATCTGGACCATTGGTTTAGTGTGAATAAGTTTCGGTGTTTCGGCATACGGGAAACCAGAGGGCAAGACCCCTCATCTTCACAAGTCACAAAATCCCGGTATATGAAATCCTGACACGCTCTGTGGATGAGTTGGTTTAGTGTGAATAAGTTTCGGTGTTTCGGCATTCGGGAAACTAGAGGGAAATACCCCTCGTCTTTGCAAGTCACAAAATCCCGGTATACGAAACCCCAATGCGCTCTGTGGATGAGCTTGTTTAGTGTGAATAAGTTTCGGCGTTTCAACATACAGGAAACTAGAGGGAAAGACCCCTCATCTTCGCAGGTCATGAAATCCTGGTATATGAAACCCCGATGCGCTCTATGGATGAGCCGGTTTAGTGTGAATAAGTTTTGGCATTTCAGCATTCAGGAAACTAGAGGGAAAGACCCCTCGTCTTCGCAAGTCGTGAAATCCTGGTATACAAAACCTCGATGTGCTCTGTGGATGAACCCTAGGTCACAGGACAGGGTCATGTGGTAGAAGGAGGATGTAGGCGCTAGCAGTTAATCAAGGGTCTAAACTCAGGAATCGACATTTCGGGTCCCGAAAGAATCTGGACCATCCATTTGTAGAGGATGTGTGGCGAATATATAAAGTCGTCGGGGTTCTGGAGATCGGGGAAATAGGAGTGAATACCCTGCCAAAATCCTGAAAGGTAGAATGTTGGGATTTAATCCAGGCCGTTGATCAAGTCGACTATCTAGACCGTAGATCTGGATGATACCAGGCTTTTGAGTTTCAGGGATTGAAGGAACAAGTGTTCCTTGCAACAAAAATATTGAAAGTATGTTCATAGAGGTGGTCACATGGAGGAGGATAAGGGAAGGGATGGTCTGTGCTAGGCCCTGTAGAAATTCAGGGATTCTGTTCCTCGAAGAAAAGACACAAAAAAATAAAAAAAAATCTTAGTTGTCGTAGTGGGTGTGTGATAAATTGGTATCAGAGCATGGTTACAACACTTGGCCTGCTTGGTCTCATGAACGAGTTGTGCAGAAACTCAATTTGAAGTACTCTTAAAAGGAGTAACCCTCTATCTTAACCCCCTTTATCAAAATCCAAAGTTAAGATTGAAAATTCCTATTGTGTGTATGCATTTGAAAAATATGAATTATGCATTGATTATGAATGAATATAATGTTGACTAACAACAAGTGTTTTTCCTTCACAACAAGCAGACGATCAACTGCGGGAAACTATAGACGCATAGAATGGTGACTCACCACGAAGTGGGGGATGGCTCCCACAATAGAGATGAAGATTCTGACAAAAGGAGAGTGGTAGAGACCCCTCCAGATCTAGCTGAGACTGTGAGAAGCCTCATGGTAGAAATACAGAGCTGCAAGGATGACAACGAGAGGTTGATTAAAGAGAAAGAGAAGCAAATGGAAATTAATGCAGTCTTGTTGCAGAGTTTATCCGACATACAAAGACAATTGCAGCATGGACATGACACCAGTCATGCAAACCAATGACAGACAAAGAAAAGTCGAAGTCCACCTGAGATACAGAAATGTGGTCATTTAAGTGGCCACACTAGGAAGAGCACCTCGAGAAAGGTCCACCCCAGAGATAAGGGATAAGCATCTGACGATTCCTCTGGAAAGGAAACTGGCGATTTGGAGGAATCTTCTAGTAGCAGAACTAGTTCTTATTCTCGAATAAAACGGAAGAAGTGAAATCATTCCAAAAATCATAATCTCGAAGAATTCAAGAAGGCCAAACCACCCTCTTTCGACGGTGAAATAAAGAAGGGAGAGGAAGCAGAGGCCTGGTTGCTTGGACTAAAGAAGTATTTCAGAGTCCATGACTTCTTGGAAAGCTTGAAGGCCCGAGTAGCCACTTTCAACCTGAATGGGAAGGCTTCCATTTGGTGGGAAGACCTTAAGAACATAAAAGGGATTCACTAAGAACACTTATCTTGGGAATGGTTTGAGAAATACTTCAGGAAGAAGTATCTGTCGGAAAAGTATTTTAACAAAAAGACTAAAGAATTCTATGAACTCAAGCTGGGGAAACTCACCATAGAGGAATATGTCAGCAAATTCCTCGAGTTGCTGAGGTACGTACCCTATATAAAAGCAAAAAAGGCAAAGGTGCAACGAATCATCAGTGGACTACCTAAGGACTATCAGAACAGTATTGAGTTTGATGAACCAAAGACCCTAGAAGACACTATCCGAAAGGAAATATATTGTTATGAATAGCTTGGGCATCGGACAGAACCTCGCAAAGGCTGGAAGCAGAAGAATAGTTCAGGATTCCAGAAAAAGGGGTTTAAATCCCCAAGATTTAAAAACTATAAAAAGAACTCAAGGATGATTTTCCCAACCTGAAGTGTACACCAGTAGAATTTCCCCTCCCAGGGTGGAAATAAACCTTCTGGATCTACCCCAAGAAAGATTGATAACCTAAAGAGAGAACCCTTGAAATGTTGGGGTTGTGGAGAAGAACATCTACTGAGGGACTACCCGCACTGACAACAGAACAGTCGAAGAATTTACAATGTTCAAGAAGCTACCACTGTCAATGACGTGTCCAGGAGCATGCCGCAAATTTATGTAGCCTTGGATAATAAACAAGTTGACCACCAAGCTTCAGTGGTGGAGATGGAAGGTACGATCACCAACCATCTAGTGTCTATTCTAATTGACCCTGGTTCAAATTTGAGTTATATAGCCCCTAAGGCTGTTGATAAGTGTAAATTATAGCCACATAAACACGCTAAGCCATGCTTGGTACAGTTAGCCACTGGCACCAAAAGAAAGGTAGCGGAGGTCATACCAACTTGCCAATTCACTATGGGTGAATTCCCCACCCAAGAAACCCTTAACATATTACCCCTAACACATCCCCTTTTGCAATACTTTCAAATTTGAGTTATATAGCCCCTAAGGCTATTGATAAGTGTAAATTACAGCCACATAAACACACTAAGCCATGGTTGGTACAGTTAGCCACTGGCACCAAAAGAAAGGTAGCGGAGGTCATACCAACTTGCCAGTTCACTATGGGTGAATTCCCCACCCAAGAAACCCTTAACATCTTCTGACCCATGCACCCGTGATGAATATTGTTGATCCCAAAAATGAATTTCTCGTGTGCAGAGATGCCTGTAAGGAAGGGCTCAGGGGAGTCCTTATGCAAGAAGGAAGTGTAGTCTGCTATGAATCCCAAAAATTGAATGAGCACAAAGTCAAATATGTGACTCATGATCTAGAGCTAACTGCCATTGTGCACACCTTAAAAATGTGGAGGCATTACCTCCTGGGAAGGAAATTTGTACTTATGATAGACCACTATGGATTGCGATATCTGTTTGACTAACCAAAGCTCAATGCCAGACAAGCTAGGTGGATGGCCCTCCTTAGCGAGTTTGATTTTGAAATCAAACATGTTAAAGGAAAGGAAAATAAGGTGGTCAATGCCCTTAGCATAAGTATGAAAACAATTCATCTGGCAGCAGTGAGCAACTGCGAGACCAACGTCAGGGAAAGAGTTAAGAATGCACAAGAAACAGACACATTCTTCCAGACCGTAACCTCGTACCTAGAGAAAGAACCCACAGGGATAAAATATGAAGGCTACCAGATGATCGATGGAGGCCTACTAACTTATAGAAACATAATGTATATTCTATATTGTGATGACTTGAAGAGGTTCATAATGGATGAACTACATAAAATACCATATACTAGTTGTTATCACTGAAATTTCGTCCACACATGGCGACAAGAAATCAGCATCGTCAAACAGTAATGAAGTCATTCATGGCACTGAATTAATTTCACAGCATTGCAAAAAGGTCAAAAACTATTCAAAGTAATCAAAAATTGAAGGGCGCTTTGCAGAAGTTTGGTGCACGCGCACATGCGCGGAACAGAAACGTACCATGCGTGCATACGCGCACGATGCGCGGCTGTTAGCGCAAAAACCCACGCACCTGCTAAACGGCGCATTTATTGAATTGGTCGGCCTCCCAACCACTAATGGATCAGCTCCCAAGCCGATTTGACCTTCAAATCTGAGCTGAATCCGCATGGTAGGCTGGTCAAAGACCTAATGAAGCCCTAAAGAGCCCATTTTCACACTTCAAAGGAGTTACATAATCACCCAATGCTATGCTATAAAAAGCCATGAAGAAACACCATTTTCTCAAGGAATTTCATGTAATGTTATGCTTCTTAGATTGTTTTAAGGACTCACTCCTTGGAAATAACACATTAGCACCATTTCATTGAGCTATCCACCCCTCCATTGAGTGGATGTGCTTGGAGTTCTTTCACCATCATTCTCATTTTCTTATTGTAAGGAGAGCAAGTTTGTGAGGGAACAAGAGCCTTCCTTTGGAGGAAGAAGGGACTCATAGTCCCCTTTTTTCATTGTGCTTTGATTTCATCAATTGATCAGCCTAAAAACATTGGTGATATTGGTCTTGTTG
>SNQJ01S0004402.1:2816-26411 GCA_010110895.2 Picea sitchensis
AAATAATTTTTCCATTGATAACAACTTATGAAGGAATGGAATAACATCTAAAATAATGTAGTTTTATTTATAATATCTCATAAAATATTGAAAAACTCCAAGAACGATATATTGAATCACTACTTTATAAATCACTTAGAACAATTTTTCTAAGAAAAGAAAGCAATAATAATTGAAATAGACCTTGTAGAATTCTTAACATTCTTAATGATATCTAATTTCCTTGAAAGGATTCTATTAAAAAAAGTTATTCTTAGAAACAATTTTGTAGGCAATTAAAAACAATAAAGACTTATCTAAATTTTGCAGAATTATTAAAGGGACAATGCAGGTTGTTGACATGTTGTTGATACTTTAATTGTATAATATATTTGATCGGTTAACCTCCATAATACACCCTAGCCTTATTCCCATTGCCATAAACCAAAATAATCCGAAATTGCAGGTGTAATGAATACAGATAGTAAGTAAAATTGTGTAGTTTATAAGCCAAATTTAGAAGGCGATAAAAAGTTTTGCGTAGAATAGTTAAATCGTTGTGCGGTCATGAATAATTAATTTGTTGTGCTACTTAAATCTCCTTGTAGTATTAAATAAAAATCATTGTCCATTAAATTGTTGCCACGCAGTCTCTGTCAGTTTTAAACATAGTTGTCGATATATTCGCTGCAACTCAAAGGTTGTCAGTTTAAAAATCGTTAAATATAAAAGGGAAGTTTCCCAATCTGTGGTATCACATGGGTCAGGCTTTGAAAGAGCAAGAAACAATTCTTGTCTCATCAATTCCACCTGCTCCATTTGATATTATTTTCACTGTAGCCACTACGTGGATATTTTTCTACATTAAATATATGTTATCATTATTAAAATGATATTTTTATAGATTAAATATATGTTAATTAAATTATTCCATAATTTGGAATGAATAAAACTATGAATAAAAGAAAATCACCGTCGATCAAACACAGAAGCCAAATTCAAGGAACACGCAGTGAGTTGGATCAATATACCCCCTCCATTGTTAGCCCGTCTAGATTTTTTTTTGTATGTGTAAAGCAATAATAGAACTAATCTCGTGACCATACTTCTTCAGGTTCAGGTTACTTCTCGGAGGAAAATTCCGTGAGTTGAATCAATCGCAACATTAAAAATATGTAGACTAAACATAACTAAATAGCTGCCATTTTCATAATGGGAATGCCCCGAGGCTAGGGAGATATAAGACATGAATTAAAAACAAAATTCATCATGGATTTGTTGTGTAAATACTATGTAACGTGTTGTTTGAATACTGTGTAAAACACTGTGTACATACTGTGTAAATCGTTGTGTAAATACAATGTAAAATTGTTGTGTAAATACAATGTAATTCGCTCAGTAAATACTTTGTTAAATAGTTGTTTGATAACACGATTTTTCTAAGGAAAGGAGAACGAATAAACAGTTGGTACGAGACACCCAGACTCACCGGGGGATAACACGATTTTCAAAGGTAAAGAAATGACCAAGAAATCTTTCAACTTAACAACGAAAAGTAGGTTTGTCAATCATAAAGGGTGATTAAGAATCCAAATTCCACTATCTTTATTATATGATTGTTTAAATTCCAGGCATTGATTTTTCTTAAATTAAGTTTAATAGGGGAGACCAGGAACCAAGTATCGCGCCATCCTTGGTGAAATGCAAAGTAAATTAAACGGGTACTAAAGGAGCTATTGGAAAGCATGCCTACACTCCTAGGAACTCATGGTAGAGGAAGGGTCAAGAATCCACCCAACGATTCCCTAACATAAAACAAAGTTCTATTCAGATTGAGTTCGAAATTGAGAAGGCAACAAAAGTTAAACTTCCATGACACGGATGCAAATAAGTGTCATGTTCAACACTTGCAGTGCTTAGTGCATGAGGGAAGGAATCGGGTAATGGATAACCCACAGCAAAGACAGGGGTCTTCATGCATAGAAAAACAAGGATAAATCTTGAACTCAACCACCCACATTCCAGTGTTCATATATAGAGATTTAGTTTTAAACAAATGCTAAAACAAAAATTAAATAGTGTTTCGCAAATACGCAGAGTATGTTTTAAGAAAGAAACAGGGTATGTTTTAATGAAAAACACATAGAATACTCCAAGTAAGATTGCAAGGTAAGATCATGGAATCGTTAAGTAAAAGCAAAGGAAAACGCTGAGCTAATTGTTTTATGAAAATCGCAGCGCAAAGAAAAGGATTTTCATTGTACAAGCAATGGATTTGTTGGGAAAATAAATTATCCTTCACTTATTATCCATGCACAGGAAAGAATAGCATTTGAATCTAAATATTTAACATTGGAGTGAAAGAGAGTCGATTTGGCTCATGGCCGACTGCTCAGGCACAAACTAATAACTTAAAGGATAAATGAACAGAAGTTAAAAACACAATTTCTTTGGATTAAAAACAATAATAATGCGGAGTAAAATAAAATAAAGCTCAGAAATATAAATTTAGTGACCCTTTTGCAATTTCACACGGTGCATTATCGCCCAGATAAAAATTCATATGCATAACTAAACTAGTCTTTTTCTTTTAACAACATATATGCAAGCGAGCTTTTGACAATAAAGAAATAAGTGAACGATAAATTGAGCTATTATTTAATACAAATTATGCACATGCGTACTGTAGAAAAATGTGAAGAACTGGAAGTGATTTTCCTAGGCTCACGCTCCACCCAACTCTGACTTGTCGATCGATGAAACCTAACCGGTACCTCCCAGCCAATGCTAGGGATAATGTTCTTCCCCCTAAGCCCCCCAAGCCACAAAGGGGACACACACACAATACCATATACTGCTAGCTCCTGACCTCACCTCGTAAGGACAAGCTACCACTCATTACCCAAGCTGGGTATCCCAACTCCCACAAGAGAAAGTTTAGTCAAGATGAAATTTCAGCAGCACAACGTTACACAATCCAGATGTGTCATACTCCTCCTCCGCCACCCTTCTTATAGAGTTTCTTAGTCATAAGTTTCCAAACCCTCATTAGATTCTTTTTTCATTTATTTAATTAGGAAAAACCTCCCTCGTACACATGTCGCCCGATCCCCTAGTTGCACCAGAAAATCAATTTATTAATTAATTAAATATTCCCATTTCCCTCACCCACTCAAAAGCGTTCCTAAAAATGCTCCTCGGTGTCCCATTATTCCCTTACAATTCTTAAATGACTTACACCTTACTTAATTCCTAGTTGAGTTCATAAATAGAAGGTTCCAAAGGCTAGATTTCTTACTAAGTTAGAAATTCCCCTTTTTCTTTAAGTTTCCCCTTTTTCTTAGGTTTCCCCCTTTTCTTTAAGTTTCCCTTTTTCTTAAAGTTTCCCCTTTTTATAACTAAGTTCAGAGTTAGCAGGTTTAGACAAAAACAAGCAAATACCCCTTTTATTAATTAAACCTTTGATAAAATTTCCACTTTAATTATTAATGCTTGAATTTTCTTTACCCCCTTCCTATTATAAGTCTAATTTATTTATTTTTGTTCTAAAGTTACAATCATACCTAGGTTTTCAATTCACTAGTCTTGGAAATAGTTCTTAAGGGAAAAATTAGTTATTAAACTTTACTTATCACATCATTCATTTTAAGGCCGACAAGTTCTTAAGGAGGCATAGTTTTCTAGGCACTAGGTTTATTTACTTACCAGTTAAAATCACGATGTGCCCTTCAGGATGCACTACGTGCTCCAAGGGTTCCACTCACCTCTTACCATTTTATTTGCACGACATTCCCTTCAAGATGCAATATGTGCTCCAAGGGTTCCACTCGTCTCTTGACTGAATTTGGTAGACATCAAACCCCTGGAGTCAATAATTCATTAGGTGATCCTATGGTAGACTAAGGGTCTCTAAGGAATAAGGACCCTACCTTATTGCGCACCGCTTAGAATCATCGTGAGCGACTATCACAGTCTTCCCTCATGGCATCATGAGTCTTATCGAACTAGGTAATCGTTAGCCTGCAGTTCGAGCCACGACAAGAGTGCTAGTAGGTTGTGACAGGGCTATTGCCACACCTCTCCCTCAATGTCTTTGGTTGTTGTGCGTGACCCCTTTACTCCAAATGTGAGTCTGGTCAGCAAGCCATTGTCAGCCTGCATCTGTCAATGAATCATGTCATCAATAACAATCAACATCATAATATCTAATCATATGTACATATGTCACATAAACAACATTCAAACCCTCACAGTCCACTCCTTGACTCGATCCGATGTCTATGGAGTTTCATTAATTCCTCAACATCCTCAACATCCAGAGTCCTATACACTTAGGACAACCCAGTCGATAGCACCTGTCAATGTAAATAGAACAAAAATAATATATGATCAAATCCACAAAATATCATAATCATAATCAAATCAACTAATAGTATAATGACCCAGATCACTTGCACGCAAGTGTCCTCAAAGAATAGGTCTAGTCAGTGCGTGCAAGAGAGGGATGTTACATACAACCCCTCTTGTTTTAAACTTCGTCTCGAAATTTCATAGTATATAAATACCAAAATAAATTCTATCACAATATAATGTGTCTAGCTATCAAACAAAAATGGAAACTGTCGACACATATCATATGCGTCCTCCTAGGTCGTTGAGTGTGGACTATAGTTTTCCCACTGGACCTTGACCTGATCTACTGTTCGACGTCGTAGTTGTCGAATTCAATGGTCCAGGATGCGGATTGGCTCTGTCATGAGCACACCCTCGTCTGATACTTGCAATGAACTCATGTCAATAACATGTGTAGGATCAGTAACATAATGTCTCCAAACAGAGACGTGAAAAACATTGTGCGTACACCTTAAAGAATCAGGCAAAGTTAGTCGATTGGCCACGGTCCCCTTCATTTCCACAATATCGAAAGGTCCCACAAACCTAGGAGAGAGTTTAGCACCCTTTAAAAACTTGATCTAACTCTTATGTGGTTTTACCCGCAAGAATACTCGATCACCAACTTCATAACTATGATCGACACGATGCACGTTGACATAACTCTTATGTCGATCCTGCGCTTCCTTGATCCTTTGTCTTATTGTTTTCATTTGATCTTCCAGTTCTTGGATCACTTCTGGTCCCACCAGAACTCTATCCTTAATCTGATCCCAACTCAAAGGCGTCTGACAAGGTTGCCCATAAAGAAACTCGAAAGGCGCCATCTTAATGGTGCTTTGGTAACTGTTGTTATATGCAAATTCTACTAGTGGGAAGAATTCTTCCCAACACTTCTATTGGTCCAATACGTGCGTACACAACATACCCTCCAGGGTTTGGTTTTTTTCGCTCGGTTTTCCATTTTGTTTCCAGGTGATACGCAATACTAAAGTTAAGTTGGGCTCCCAAGGCCTCTTGGAGACTAGTAAAAAATCGTGCTGTAAACATCAATCCTCTATTTGATATAATCCTCTTAGTCATGCCATGTAGCATCACAGTCTCATTGATGAAAACTCTAGCTAGTTTAAGTGCCTGATACATCGTACACACGGGAATAAAATGAGCAATCTCCATCAGAGTGTTGACTACCACAAAAATTGAGTCATGTATCCTTGTGATCAGTGGCAGTCCAATAATGAAATCCATCGAAATGACCTCCCACTTCGATTATGGAATAGAATTTGGTTGTATTAATCCTATCGGATGTCTATGTTCAGCCTTCACTTGTTGACATTCTAGACATCTTGCAACGCAGTTGACCATGTTGTCCTTAATTCCTTTCCATAAGAGTAAGGGTTTAAGGTCTACCCTCATCTTTGTGACTCGAGGATGAGCCATGTACACTGCTCTATGAGCCTCGTTTAGGATCAAAATCCTAAACTCGTCGTTGGGCGGTATGTAAATTTGATTTTTAAATCTCAACAATCCATCGTTGTCCACAGTAAATCCCTCAAATTTTGGTACCATCATTGTGTTTTGCCCGCTAAAATCCTTGACCTATTTGCACCAGTCTTCGTCACGCTGTAAAGTTAGGATATTTTCACGTAGATTCATTTGAAGAGGCATCACTGAAAATATGCATGGTCTTCGACTCAACGCAACCACCACTCTGTTCACTATTTATTTTATGTAAGTAATCTCGAAATCATACTTGCTAAGAAATTCTAGCCAACGTCGTTGTCGCGCGTTCAAGTCGCTTTGTGTAAAGATGTGTTGTAGTCCACAATGTTCCATTTTTAGTTCGAATTTATGTCCATTAAGGTAGTGTCTCCAAAATCTCAAGGAATAAACAATGGCTAACAACTAAAAATCATGTGTCGCATAGTTCTCCTCACGTCTTCTCAACTTTCTAGAGATGTAAGTGATCACTTGATCATCTTGCATCAAGACTCCATCTAAGCCTTCCTTGGATCTGTTAGTGCATACCAAGAAGTCAACGCTCATGTCAGGGATGTTTTTTATCGGTGTTTTCTTCAACAACTCCTTGAGTCTCTGAAATTCCTCCGCACATTTCTCAGTCTAAACAAAATTTTTGTTCTTCTTCTGCAATTTTGTGATCGGATTCTCTATCTTCAAAAAATCCTCGATGAACCATCGATACTATCCTTCTAAACCCATGAATCTATGCACTTCTGGGACATTCGTCAGCACAGGCCATTCCATAATAGCCTTGACCTTTGCTGGATCCACAATGATACCTTCACTAGAGATGACATGCCCTAAGTAAAGAATCTTCGATTGATAAAACAAGAATTTAGACAGTTTCCCAAATAATTTTTTCTCTTGTAGACACTATAGTACCAAGCGCAAGTGCTCTTCATTCTCCTCCATCGTCCAAGAATATATCAAAATATTGTCAATGAATACTTGGATGAACTTCTCCAAGTATTTGTGAAACACCTTGTTCATCAAGCTCATAAATACCCCTGGGGACTTTGATAATACAAATGGTAAAACAATAAACTCGTAATGTCCAAACCTATTCTTAAAGGAGGTCTTAGATATGTCATCCTCCTTGATATGTAATTGGTGATAACTTGATCTCAAGTCAATTTTTGAAAACACCTTCACGCCTTTCATATGATCAAACAAATCATCAATCCTTGGCAACGAATATTGATTCTTGATCGTTGCCTTGTTCAATTGATGGAATTCAATGCAGAGTCTCCATGACCCATCCGTATTCCATATGAAGATAATAGGTGTAGCCCATGGTGAAACACTTGGACGTATAAGTCCTAGGTTCAACAAATCCTTCAGTTTCATTCTCAACTACTGTAACTCTAGGGTTGACATTCGATAAGGCGTTCTTACTACCAGTTTAGTTCTCGGTTTTAGGTTGATGGTAAATTCCAATTTCCTCTCTAGCGGCATCCCAGGTAACTCCTCATGGAATACGTCTGCAAACTCTTTCACCAACAAAAGGTGTTCTATACCTTCCACTAATCCCTTCTCGTTTAACACAAGGATCACATAAAGCTTACATCCCTTGTGCATGCTCTTCCATAGCTGCAAGGAAGAGATGAACCTCAGGGAGACTCCATGTTTCCAACCTAAAATTATGCGTCTCTATCTCTCTTCATCAACCAAGCTCAATTGATTCATCTTACAGTCGAGTATCGCATCATGCAATTCCAACCAATCCATACCGATCATGACTTCATAAGACCCTAATGTTGTGACATACAGGTTGGTCCTAGTGAAAAAATCTCCTAGGTTAAGGCTACAACCCGTAACCTTCCCACCAACATTCTTTTTGGCTCCCAAAGCCATATCTACAAAGACAAACTTTTCGTGTTTGACTAGCTTCATCTTAATTCTTTTTACCATTGCACCAGAAATAAAACTCTCTGTAGCAGTTGCATCTATCAAAATACTAAGTGTCTAGTCAGCTATGGTACCTGATGTCTCAAGAACAATCGAATGGTGCTATGCCTGGCGATTAATCATTGTTTCATGAATTCGATGGGCCTTGCCAAATCTCCCATGGTAGTGGGTCTAGATGATCTAGATGCTCGGGTCCTCTCAACTAGGCAATCATGCTAGTAATGTGGCTCTCCACATGTATAATACCCTTTCTTTGGTCCAGTACTCTTGGTACCTGAAGTAGAAGCTGAGAGCCCACTGACCTAGAACCCTGGTATGTTCTGCTGAGCAGCCCTAAATTATTGTTGCTGTGGTTGACGTTGTTGTTTTTCTCTGTAAGGAGCCCACTACTAAGGAATCGGTCGTCGTGGTGTAGTGTATGTGGGTCCTATTTGAGTGCCTTGAAATACTGGTGAATGTTTAGTTGGTGGATGATGTTGTAGCACACCAAATGATACATGTCCCACTAGTCTCGGTGGAGTCCTGTTCTGACCCCCGCTGATAAGCTCCTCCTCTGTTATGAGGGCCTTCTAAACAACATCATGCAAGATTTGAGGCATTATAATCCTAACCTTTGCATGAATGTTGACATTAATTCCAGAAAAAAACCCATTGACCTAAAGTTTCTTGGTATTCAGGTGTGAAGCATACCAAAGAAACTCCATAAAATAGGCCTCGCATTGGGGCACCGTATGACCACCCTATCACAAGGTGTTAAACTCATTGATATAATGCTCAATGAATTCCTTATAAAGATACCTCTCCTGGAACCATTCCTCGAACAGTTTCCATGACACGTCTTCAAATTCCATGTTTAATTTTGGAAGGAGCGTCTTCCATTATAGAAGAGTGATCCCCTTCATGCTGGAGGTCATAATCGTGAAGAGTGAAGCACATCACCTTACTCTCTAGCCATGCCTCGATGGTTGATATGTCTGCGACACTCATGGACTTGATAACTTATCCATCTCGAGCTCTCGGTGAATGCTAACAGTACTACCTAGGGTGCAATGTGGACCCTTAGGGGTACATGCGCCCTGGCCTCATCTCATTATAGATGGTGAATCAAGGCCTATGACATTCCCTGGAAGGAACTTATCATACCATCATCATCCCTTATAGAAATTGAATCCATCCCAAGGACTTATTCTTCCCCTTGAAGGTTAGACTCTGAGGGCACAAGAACTTTTGGAGGCGTCACACTTCCTTCCACAGCAGCACGTTGCAAACCTCTGTGGCATCCTCTAATTGATATCACCGCATGGACACATTAAAGTTTTAATTAGCGCTAGGTTATTACTCAAGGGTTTATTGAAGTGGAAAACATGGTGATCCACAGTCCTAGGGTTGAACCTGCTCTAATACCATATGTAACGACCCTCGTCATTACGACAGCTCGCGATGCATAACAAGTGAAATTTTATTTTTTTAAGAAGGAAAGTAACAATGACAGTAGTCAAACAACACAACTCGATAGCTTTGATGATCAGTAACTAGAACCTTCCCGATGAGCAAGAGACAATCACAAAAAGTTACAAAAACAAGTACAAGCCTAAATACAAAAACATCCATGTCAGGAGGCACGAGACCCTAATCCAGGTTTCATATGTGCTATCAATCAATGCGTGCAATGGTATGAACCTAAGAAATAATGTCGCCATGGTGCGACGAGAGCACAAGAATCCCAAGAGCATTCAACTCTAAACCTTTAACAAACACGACCAGCGCGTCCAGGTACCAACTTAAACCATCAGAATCCTAATACACCAATAACTTGTCCACTAATAAAAACTTATGAAGGAATGGAATAACATCTAAAATAATGTAGTTTTATTTATAATATCTCATAAAATCTTGAAAAACTCCAAGAACAATATATTGAATCACTACTTTATGAATCACTTAGAAAACAATTTCTAGAAAAAGAAAACAATAACAACTTAAATAGACCTTGTAGAATTCTGAACATTCTTAATGAAATATAATTTCCTTGAAGGGATTCTATTAGAAAAAGTTCTTCTTAGAAACAATTTTATAGGCAATTAAAAACAATAAAGACTTATCTAACTTTTGTAGAATTATTAAAGGGACATTGTAGGTTGTTGACAAGCTGTTGATACTTTAATTACATAATATATTCAATCAGTTAACCTCCATAATATACCCCGGCCTTATTCCCGCTGCCATAAACCAAAATAATTCGAAATTGCAGGTGTAATGAATACAGATAGTAAGTAAAATTGTGTAGTTTATAAGTCAAATTCAGAAGGCAATAAAAAGGTCTGCGTAGAATAGTTAAATTGATGTGCAGTCATGAATAATTAATTCGTTATGCTACCTAAATATCTGTGTAGTATTAAATAAAAATCATTGTCCATTAAATTGCTACCACGCAGTCTTTGTCAGTTTTAAACATAGCTGTCGATATATTCGTTGCAACTCAGAGGTTGTCAATTTAAAAATAGTTGTTAAATCTAAAAGGGAAGTTTCACAATCTGTGGTATCACATGGGTCGAGATTTGACAGAGCAAGAAACAATGTCTGTCTCATCAATTCCACCTGCTCCATTTGATATTATTTTCACTGTAGCCACTACGTGGATATTTTTCTACATTAAATATATGTTATCATTATGAAAATGATATTTTTATAGATTAAATATATGTTAATTTAATTATTCCATACTTTGGAATGAATAAAACTATGAATAAAAGAAAATCACCACCGATCAAGCATAGAAGACAAATTCAAGGAACGCGCAGTGAATTGGATCAATATACCCCCTCCACTGTTCACCCATCGATATTTTTTTTTTCTATGTGTAAAGCATTAATAGAACTGATCTAGTGACCATACTTTTTCGGGTTCAGGTTACTTCTCAGAGGAAAATTCTGTGAGTTGAATCAATCGCAACATTAAAACTATGTAGCCTAAGTGTAAATAAATAGTTGTCATTTTCATAATGGGAATGCCCCGAGCCCAGGGAGATAGAACACAGGAATTAAAAACAAAAATCATCACGGATTTGCTGTGTAAATATTGTGTAACTCGTTGTGTGAATACTGTGTAAAACTTTGTGTAGATACTGTGTAAATTGTTGTGTAAATACAGTGTAAAATTGTTGTGTAAATAGAGTGTAATTCACTGAGTAAATACGGTGTTAAATCGCCCCTTGATAACATGATTTTTCTGAGCAAAGAAGAATGAATAGACAGTTGGTACGAGACACCCAGATTCGCTGGGGGATAACAAGTTTTTCTGAGGAAAAGAAATCACCAATAAGTCTCTCAACTTGACAGTGAAAAGTAGGTTCGTCAATCATAAAGAGTAATTAAGAATCCAAATTCCAGTATCTGTATTATATCATTGTTTAAATTCCTGTCATTGATTTTTCTTAAATAAAGTTTAATAGGGGAGGACAGAAACCAGGTAACGCGCCATCCTTGGTGCAATGAAAAGTAAATTAAACACCTACTAAAGGAGCTACGGGAAAGCATGCCCACACTCTTAGGAAATCATGGTGGAGGAAGGGTCAAGAATCCACCCAACGATTCGATGACATAAAACAAAGTTCAATTCATATTGACTTCGAAATTAAGAAGGCAACAAAAATTAAACTTCGATGCCAAGGATGAAAATAAGTGTCATGCTAAACACTTGCAACGCTTAGTGCACGAGGGAAGGAATAGGGTAATGGATAACCCACAACAAACATAGGGGTCTTTATGCATAGAAAAATGAGGATAAATCTTGAACTCAACTGCCCACATTCTAGTGTTCAGATATAGAGATTTAGTTTTAAAAAAATGCTAAAACAAAAATTAAATATTGTTACGTAAATATGCAGAGTATGTTTTAAGAAAGACGCATAGTATGTTTTAATGAAAAACACATTGAATAATCCAGGTAAGATCGCAAGGTAAGATCATGGAATCGCTGAGTAAAATCTAAGGAAAACATTGAGCAAATTGTTTTATGAAAATCGCAGAGCAAAGAAAACGATTTTCATTGTACAAGCAATCGATTTGCTAGAAAAATAAACTATACTTCACTTATTATCCATGCACAGGAAAGAAGGGAATTTGAATCTAAATCTTTAACACCGCAGTGAAAGATAGTCGATTCGGCTCCTAGCCAAATGCTCAGGCACAGACTAATGACTTAAAGGATAAATGAACAGAATATAAAAACACAATTTATTTGGATTAAAAATAATAAAAATGCAAAGTAAAATAAAATAAAGCTCAAAAACAGAAATTTAGTGACTCTTTTGCAATTTCACATAGCACACTATCGCCCAGATAAAAATTCATATGCATAACTAAACGATTCTTTTTCTTTTAACATCATCTATACAAGTAAGCTTTCGACAATAAAGAAATGTGTGAACAAGAAATTGAGCTATTATTTAATACACATTATTCACATGCGTACCGTAGCCAAATGCAAACAACCAGAAGTGACTTTCATGTGCTCGCGCTTCGTCCAACTCCAACTTGTCGATCGATGAGACCTCACTGGTACCTCCCATCCAACTTTAGGGGTACTCTTCTTCACCCTGAGCCCCCTGAGTCGTAAAGGGGCCACACACACAATACCAGAGAATACTAGCTCCCGAGCTTGCCTTGCAAAAATGAGCTACCACTCGTTACGCAAGCTAGGCATCCCAACTCCCACAAGATAAAGTTAAATCAAGATGAAATTTCAGCAGCGTAACCTTATGCAAGCCGAATGTGTCTTGCTCCTCCTCCACCATCCTTCTTATAGAGTTTCTTATTCACTAGTTTCACAAAAACTCATTAGATTCCATTTTCATTTATTTAATTAGGAATAAACTACCCCGTACACATGTCACCTGATCCCCTATTTGCACCAGAAAATCAATTTATTAATTAATTAAATGTTCCTATTTCAATTTTCCCTCACCCACTCAAAAGAGTTCCTAAAACCGCTCCTCGGTGTCCCATTATTCCCTTAAAATTCTTAAATGACTTACGCCTTACTTAATTCCTAGTTGAGTTCATAAATAGAAAGTTCTAAGGGATATATTTCTTACTAAGTTAGACATTCCCCTTTTTCTTTAAGTTTCCCCTTTTCCTTAGGTTTGCCCCTTTTCTTTAAGTTTCCCTTTTTCTTAAAGTTTCCCCTTTTTATAACTAAGTTTAGAATTAGCAGTTTTAGACAAAAACAATGAAATACCCCTTTTATTAATTAAACCTTTAATAAAATTTCCACTTTAATTATTAATGCTTGAATTTTCTTTACCCCCTTCCTATTATATGTCTAATTAGTTGTTTTCTTGTTCTAAGGTTCTACTGAGACCTAGGTTTTCAATTCACTAGGCTTTTCCTTAAGGGAAAAATAAGTTATTAAATTTTACTTATCACATCATTAATTTTAAGGCTGACCAGGTCCTAAGGAGACATAATTTTCTAGACACTAGGTTTATTTACTTACTAGTTAAAATTGTGACGTGCCATTCAGGACGCGTTATGTGCTCCAAGGGTTCCACTCACCTCTTTCCATTTTATTTTCGCGATGTTCCCTTCAAGACGCACTACATGTTCCAAGGGTGCCACTCGCCTCTTCACTAAATTTGGTAGACGTCAAACCCCTGGATTCAATACTCCATCATGTGAACTTGTGGGAGACTAAGGGTCTCTAAGGAATAAGGACCCTGCCTCATTGCATGCCCCTTAGAATCATCGTGAGCGACTATCACAGTCTTCCCTCGCGGAATCGTGGGTCTTCTTGAACTATGTAATCATTAACATACAGTTCGAGCCACATCAGGAGTGCTAGTAGGTTGTGGTAGGGATGTTGCCACACCTCTCCCTCAATGTCTCTGGTTGTCGTGCGTGACCCCTTTACTCCAAATGTGAGCCTGGTCGTCAAGCTATCGTTAGCCTGCATCTGTCAACGAATCATGTCAGCAATAACAATCAACATCATAATATCTAATCATATATACATATGTCATATCAACAACATTCAAACCCTAACAGTCCACTCCCTGAATTGATCTCGAGTCCATGAAGTTTCATTGATTCCTGAGCATCCTCAACGTCTAGAGTCCTACACACTCAGGAGAATCCAGACAATAGAAAATGTTGATGTAAATACAACAAACATAATATATGATCAAATCCACAATATCTCATAATCATAATCATAATCAAATCAACCAATAATATAATGACTCAGATCACTTGCACGCAAGTGTCCTCAAAGAATAAGTCTGCTCACTGTGTGCAAGAGAGGGATGTTACAGAAATGTTCATCATGTTATGATGGCAGGGTGATGTGTGATACATTGCAACGTCTATTAATGTTCATCACATTGCAACATTACTATCCACATTATGATGAAATGTCTATGTTCATCAGATTGTGACGTCAGTTTATGTCTTTGACATTGTGACGTTACTATGTTCGACAAATTGTAACGTTACTATGTTTGACAAAGTGCAACGTTACTATGTTAGACACATTACAACATTATTATATTTGTCATAGTGTAACATCCAATTTGTTCGTCGGATTACAATTTCGACACATCTTCATCGCATGACAAGGTTTGTTTCTATTTGACGCATAAAGAAAAATGAATTTTTTGCATAGTTTTGAAAAAAATATCTAACTAAGTGTTTCGTTTGTGAAAAAGATAACTTTGAATTGATGCGATATATTACATAGAAGGAAACTTAGAATCATACTTGTATTTTTTAAGTTGGTATTTTTATTATTATTTTAAACAATTTAAGTTAATCAACAAAATAATCATTTATAAAATGTGTCAAAACAAAAAATAAATAATTATAATTATAATTACTATAATGATAAGTAGTTTCCAAAAATAAATTTATAAATATAAAAAATGGTCTAAATCGTAATATTATTATACTTCCCTCTTAACATTTTTAAAGATAGAAAACATTAAAGAACATAATATTCATTACTAACTATAAACCTACTATCCACTATGACTAAAAATGCATAATGTTATTTATGTTAATACATAGTAAGGTGAAGAATTTTAATTGACTAGTTTAACACTAAGAAAATGCAAGAATGTTATTTAGAAAACTCTTTATAGTTATTAAATTTAGGACTTTAAAAACTCTTAATAATTGTTAAATTAGACTTTAAACTATGAGTAGGAAGGGTATGTTACTAATTATGGTAGATTAACGGTAAAAAAAAAACAATAGTATATCTAAACATATCTATGAATATGATGATTTTAATAATATTTGTTGTCATTTTATGTTTATACTTGAATGTTTTTAAGAGTACATCTAAATAACTAAATAATTTTATTTATAAAAAAATAATTTTATAAAATTTATTATTATTATTAATTTAATTTCAAAGAAAAAAATAACCTACTTAATTTTAAAATAACTATCACTTGAACATCACTCTTATAATTGAATAAGTAACAATACAATATATCAATAATACAAAACATTATTAAATACTTTTTCTTACGATTTTAAACATGGATTTGCATATCATGGATCTCTAAAATACTCAACTAACACCAAACTAATATCAGTGTTCTTTATTCATTCTGCAGTCAATTAATATCAATTAATCGACATTTCAATTCCAATCTTATTGGCATTTCAACACTTTTGGTCACTGAATGTCATCAAGAGTATAGATTATAATATTAACATTTTTAAATATTTTTCAGTTTCATTAATAAAGAATAACCCTAACCCTAATTTTATTCTAACCCTAACCCTAATAACCATTATTAAGAATCGTATAAAACATTGTATAGATACAGCCTGAGTGGGCCTAATGGTTAAGAACATGTGTTTCTTCTTAAGAGGTCACAGGTTCATAATCACTATGATAAATAAACCTAATACAAATATTACTCAAGCAGAAATATTAACCCTAGCTAATCCACTCCTCTGTCATGGCATAATTACTTAAGAGAAAATTTTTGGCATAATTACTTAAGAGAAAATTTTATAGTATAAAACTGATCTTCATTATGGAACTATTTGATATCCTAGCACAAACAATACCATGAAATAACTACATATATAATCCGTGAAACCAATTACATGTGTGATCAGTGAAACCAATTCCTAGTTGTAGTGCCCAATAACAAGGCGATTTAATATTGCAACATATTGGCAAAGAATGATACACTGGATATACCTTAAATTCAACATATTGGCAAAGAATGATATGCATGGTTATATGTTATGGAAACGAATCTAGAAAATAAGTCTTCTTTTTGGTAAATTTCCCAAAGTCTTGTAAAGAAGCATGTTGTTGTAACTCAATTCACAGATTCTACATGGGCAACACCTCATTTTCTCTATTTTAGCTTAAATATCTTGAACCTTTCTCTATAGATAGCAAACTTAATTCATGGCTTCTCACACTTGTTCTACACATTATGTTTACCCTATCAAACATGAACATCCAACTTCTATTTATTAAAAACCATAGAAAATGCCGTTGATATCTCAAAACCCTAGATGTGAAGAGAAAAAACATACCCCAAGATTTTTATATTGAACCAATGATCTAAGTGTTGAAAACTAAAAAGAGTGAATTCATTTGTTTATGCCACTAATCGGATTGGAATTACTCCATACACTTTGATGAGATAGTTCCAAGAGAAATGGTGAAAGCTACCAAAAATGAATGTTTATGGTGGAGATCTTCAGAATAAATGTAAAAAAGTTTATAATTCTTTTTCTTGAAATCTTATAAAATAAAAATATATACATTAATTATATATGTATACATATATATATATATATATATATATATATATATAATTGTAATTTTATATATTAAAATTAGAAGTGCGAAAATTCTTATTCTTGAAAATCCTATTTTTTAAATATAAATGAATTATTCTTGAAAATCCTATTTTTAAATATATAAATGAAAAAATATAAAAACAAAATCATGTTTAAACTTCCAGCTTAAGCTTTAGGATTAATAGTAAGAAAGCATGAATTAGGTGTAATCCCCACAGGGAAAATTAATGGAGATTACTTTGACATATTATTGTTTTGTTGTCTTAAGCTTCATAAGATGCTTTGATTTTGCACACATATTATAACTAAACTTGAGCCCTCCCACATATTATAACTAAAGATATGCCTCTAAGAGAGTTGTGTGAGAGCCTTTGTGCTAGAGAGAGTTGTGTGAGTGCGTTAAATTATTTGTTTGAATGACATAGCCATGCTATTTTGATCTTCAATGTGGGCATTTGTGCTTGAGGTTTCCTTGTAGGGGTGTTTACAATTGATGATAGTGATAAAGACCGTTGGACCAATTTTGAGAGTTGTGAGAGTTTCCTGACAGTCTTGGAGCATGTCCAGCGCCTCAGGGCCTCAATGGTGGATCCCCACTCGCCATGGTTCAGAAGTAGCCTCAGTGGGTCATCCAAAGCAACCTTAGAATGCGGCGAAGAGTATAGAGACCAGTGAAACAACAGACCTCTAGCTTCAAATCCCAGTGCCAACTTGCATAGTTGCTATCTCCAGAGAAACCAATCGCTACGGAAAGAAACCATCACGACGGAAGCCACCTTCTGGAAGTGCAACCATTCCAACCGATGATGGAAGCCCTGACAGTCATAGTCACTACGCGCTAAACAATGAGCATGAGTGGGCATTCAGTTCACTTTCAAAGCAGGATTTTACAGCCACTACCACACATCCTTACAGGCGAGGTAGTGGATCCACGATTGTCTCCCATCTCACATTACCATGCATGTGTTGTGTTTCAGGATGCCTCGCATCATCCACACATGTAGAAAATGAAAGGCGCGTTTCACTACACCTCACATGATCCACGCATGTAGAAAATGAAACGTCTTAGCAATATGACATGTAGAAAATGAAACACGTTTTTCAGTACACCTCACATCATCCACGCATGTAGAAAATGAAACGTCTGGTCGGGCCAATATGACAGGGATGGGAGATATGGTTAAAGGTGGCAGTAATAAGTTTATTAATCATCTAAACGTGTCAATTACATGGTCAAATAATAATTTTTTAATATGATTAGGTAAATGTGAAAAAGTAAATAAAGGAAACGTATGCATTCATAAATACAATAAAAATATAAAGAGTAAATTTCGTTCATTAATTTGAATGTAAGACCAAGAATATGCCAACATCTTTAATTGTTGTTCATTAAATTGAAATTTGTAATTAAAAGTTTGATTAAACCATAAATTCCAATAAAAAAAACCTATCCACTTAATAAAAATAAAAAACAATATTTTTTCCATACATATATATAACAACAAATAGTGAACCTTTTCCATTAAAATTGATCCAAAGAACAACGAAAACAATTAAAAATGAGACACTTTACTTATTCAATAAATGGCACCATATGGAAGAGCTCAAACACCTTGTATCGTACACAAAAACTTTCTGCACATAACTATTTGCATAACGATCTCGTCGCATCTAGGTCTAAGCCCCAACTACAAAGACATTTTTATATAATTAACCATAAAACAACTCTTTGATTTGACAGGCCATATGACAATCTATTAATATAATTTATGTTTGCCTCAAAATGTGGGCTTCAATTATATATATTGTGATGCGATGCTTTAATCTCGTTATCGGTGGATTTCGACATTTATAAAAAAAAATATTTAATAGAAGATTGGATATAAAAGCATATAGTTCTTAAACAGTGTTACTATTAACAAACTACAAGATACCAAAAATGAGGTCAGAGTAATGACAACACACGTGTTGAGTTGTTGAGTAATATATGTTATTAGCGTTGTTTAATTGATTTATTTTTTTTGGGGGAGGAGTTTGATGATATAAATCTACTTAAATTTTATATTTTTTTAAATAGTAGCCTTTAAAAACATTAAAACTTACTCTATGTAGAGTCTTTGTAAGGGTGAGGAAATTTGAGTTCATCATATTCACCAAACAACTAAAAAAACCTGTCCTAAGAAAATGGAAAAATTTGCCTTATGTGAACATTTAACAACGCGATGATGATATGGTCGGTGAAGCGGATGACGTAAGCTCAGCATACGTGTGATAAACATTTGTTTTCTTCTTTCCCGTTAGGTCATGGATTTTCATACTTTATTTCTTGACCACATTTTATTTCTTTCGAAAATACCAGATTATAAAATAGTATTGAAATGCCGACGACAAAGGTATCGAAGAGAATAGATTATAAAAGAGTATTGAAATGCCGACGACAAAGGTATCGAAGAGAATGAAAGAAAGCAGATAAGATGGTATCGTTAAAGCACATGGAAAAGAAAGCGGCAGCGCAATGTTGATAGGGATCGAAGAGGATGAAACAAATAAGATACAAAGATATTCAAGGAACCACATGCACATGGAGGAGACAATCTGGATGAAAAGAAAGAAAATGCATGGAGGAGACAATCTATTGCCAGGGTTCTTACCAGGGGACAAAGGTTTGGGAAGCAAGTGCTAGCGAACATGTGGAACCTCATTGATTAAGCGGATTTCAAGTTGGACCGATCAACGAATCAGATCGCATCATGTGTCCAACCTTTTAAATCAATGGTCATCGAAGTCTCCCTCGTTACCGAACTCATCGCTCCAATAGGGCACCTCCTATCGACGGGATAACATCCGAAATGGCACCGTTTTCGGGTATGTAATTTGAAGAGATCCTCCTTGGGGATACGACATATTATGTTATGAGCCTTGATGGTGAACAAGCCTCAGGCACTTGGATCTTTAATATGGTGACTCCACAAGAAGGACAAGCTGGCCTCTGCCACAAGACACACTAGAAGCCACCTTGATTCTGATCAGGTTCCAATATATTAAGATCCAGAAAATCTTGTGACCTGGAGAAATATTGGAGAACGTCATATTTCTTATTTTCAGATAATCCTAACCTAAAAATATCTCCTTCTATTGTTCATCAAAGTGTTGAATCTGTATATCTAATTGATATACCTGAAAATTCATTTTTTGTTTCAAAATTTCTTCCAGAACCGTTCATAAACCTCCAAAACTCTCCTAAATTTAGCCAAGATTCAGTTCTTCCTTTAAACTATTCTTGAAAATCCTTGTTTCTCCTCTGTCCTTTGAAGCCCATAACAACATTTTACAAAATCTCATGGTTGTTTTAGGTGGAGGAAGACCTAGGGAAATCAACCTCCCCCACCTCTTGTAAATTCTTGGGTCACCTCCAGATTTTCCCCTTTGAATCTGCCCCAAATTACCCATGACCTCTCTCAGAAATACATAAAATATCTGCCAAAATTAGATGGAGATAAAACTCATTCCGCTGAAGAGCATATGAGTGCTTTCTGAAACTTTAAAAATGACCAATTTGTAGAGCAAGATGATGTCTTCATGAGGCTATTTGTCCAATCTTTAGGGGGAGATGTTAGAAAGTGGTTCAAGGAGCTACCGATTGCTTCAATTGATAGGTTTCCAACTCTAGAAGTTGCCTTTATGAGACAATGGGGTGAGAAAAGGAACAATCTATACTACCTAAATGAATTTGTCTTTATCAAGAAAAGCGGTAATGGAATTTTTGATGATTTCAACAGAAGATTCAATAATCTCTATAAAAAGATCCCTGTAGATATAAATCCATCACAACCAGTTGTCAAAGTCACATATGTTGGGGCATTTGATGTTAATTTTTCCATGGTATTGAGGGAAAGGAGATACCCAAGCCTGTTTGTGGTGCAAGAGGATGCAATAGACATAGAAGGAAACATGATTGCATCAGGTAAGATGAAGCAAAAACATGATCAAACAAAGAAAGGGTTATATAATATTGTGATACTTATGATTTAAGTAGAGACTCTCAAGAAGCAAAGATGGATGAACTTTCTAGATTGATAAGGAACTTAACAAAAAAATGTCAATATTTGAAATATAACATAGCAATACAAATAGACCCCCCCAAGAGGGATACATAAGAAATCATAATCCTAATTAGTTTAGAAGACCCCCTATTTTAAAACTCATGAGAAGGGAGAGATGAAATGAAGAACAACCCATTCATTCCTTTGTAAGAAACAACAATGATAACAACCTTGTTGAAGAAGTAGTGGATGAGGAATATGTTGAATACACAGAGGAAATCCACCTGCTACATGATGAGAATGATGTCATACATTTAACTTAAAATGACTATGAAGTGTCTCTAAATCCTTGGAAAATGGTGCCTAAGAGTCAACCCAACAAAGGAGTTTTGTCCTCGGCTTAGTACATAATTTTCCCTAATGCACTACAATATGAGATGCATAAGAAGTATGATCTGAGGCCTCAACATAAAAAAAACTATTTCAAACATTCAACGTTGGGCTAAGAAAGCTAGTCCAAGTTAGTCCAAAGATAAATCTAAAGAAGTCCTAGACATCCCAAAGGTACATGAGGTTTTGGAGCCTACGAAGAAAGAAAAAGAAACTAAAGAACTTGAGGTATTAGTTTCACTTTTCAATATTGAACATAAACCTTCCAAAATTAAAATTCCCATACCTTTGGTAGAGCTAGCTAAAAACCCCTCATACCATAAACAAATTCAAAAAATTATGTATGGGAAGGGATCATCAATTCCTCCAGATATTCTGAATGTACAAGATGAATTCCCCACAATAGTTTTTGTCCCTCACATTGATGACAAAGAGGAATCTATAGCACCCTTTTATGTAACAGTAAATATACATGATAAGATGTTGCACAACTGTATGCTGGATTCTGGCAGATCACATAACCTTATTCCGACAATAGCAATGGAAAAGTTGGGGTTGGAGATAACCAAGACATATCATGACCTATATTCTTTTCCTAGAAAGGTGAAGACTAGTGTTATGGGATGATCAAAGACATGGTTGTCACCCTGGCTCAAATGCCTATTAAGATCACTATGATGGATGTGGTGATGGCTAATGTACCAGCTAATTATGGCATTCTCTTGTCCAAAACATGGGCATGAAATTTTGGAGGCACTTGCAATTGGATATGACTTACGCCACTATGCTAATTTTCAGAGGAGATCTCAGAAGGTTCTACCTAGAAACAAAGTTTTTTTATGCGGTCAGTGACAATAAAAACCCTACGAACCATCCCATATATGTTTTTTATGAAGACCTGGGTTGTTGTATCGTATCTGTAAATGAAGAGTAGGATGAAACCCCAATGATTGTAGACCCTCTTGTAAGTCCCATTGAAGAAATATATGGTATATGGAAAATATTTTTTGATGGGGCATGTTCAAAAGAAGGGGTTGCAGCTAGTGTAGTGCTCATCTCCCCCCCCCAAAAAAATTCATTTGTCCTACAAGCTAGAGTTCGAGACCACAAATAATGTAGTTGAGTATGAAGCCTTAATTCTAGGCTCGGAGGCGGCAAAGAAGATGAAGATTACCAGGTTGACAACATTTGGAGATTTAGAGCTAATGGTGCAGCAAATAAAAGGCTTCTACCAAACCAGACATCCAAGAATGAGGGCGTACAAAAATAAGGTATGGGATATGATTGATAATTTCTACGAGGCTTTCAATATTTATGTTGTTTTAAGATATTCCAGTGGATATAACACAAATTATGGATTTCCTCTAGGGTTACATGCATCACACCTACGACATCCCCATAAATGGTCAAACTAAATATGTGGATACAGAACATGGACATGTAACATCCTCATACACTTGCGACATATGTGGTTTATATTTGATCTCCCATGCATTCACCAATGGGTAGTTTCCTTCACCATTCAAGAGACAACATATGCCCATGTTCCCTTTCTAGCTCATATAAATTGCACAAGGTAGTGGTTTCCTTTAGAAAGTGGCAACGACATTCACGAGGATGATAAACTTCTTGACCAAATAGAAATATCTTTTAATCGAAACATGGTGTGCAAGTTTTCAACATATCAGAAAGATAAACAAAAGTAACTCAAAGAATATATTCAATATTAATTTCAATTCATCATTACAATAGTATATGTCTCGTTTATAGATTACAAATGATTATAAGATATAACTACTTCTTATTTTAGATGATGTGGTTATGATATAATTTCAATAGTCATTCAACAATAACTTAATTCCTAACAAGTTAATATTATTACATGAGTAAACTTTATAAACTAACATAATAACATCATGCTTAATAAGTTAATATTATTATATAAATAATCTTTATAATGTAACATAAAAAAACATCGTAACTATTTCTCTATATATTTTTACATCATAAATATTTCTCTATACTTTTTTTTTTCTTTTAATGATGAAGCCATTATCACCATAAGTCTTTAAAGAGAATACCATTATATATTTTTACATCATAAATATTTCTCTATACTTTTTTTTTTCTTTTAATGATGAAGCCATTGTCACCATAAGTCTTTAAAGAGAATACCATTAAATTTATTAAATGGACATATTGAGTGAACAGAAAGAGAATATCATTAAATTTATTAAATGGACATATTGAGTGAACGGAATGTTAAAATATAGGAGGTTATAAAAATTTCCTTAAAATTCATGACATCTTTTTGTTATTTTTGTAATTTTCTATTCATAAAATCAATTAAAATTATTAATAATTTAAAATAAATTTTATTTTTCTAAAGTTAAATTCAATTATAATTATAAAAATTTAAATAAAATTTAGTATTTTAATAAAAAAATTTATATTAATATCTAAAATTTATGTTTATTATTTTTCAAAAATAAAAAATAATATATATATATATATATATATATATATAT
>SNQJ01S0004402.1:39552-51944 GCA_010110895.2 Picea sitchensis
GGTCTTTGTTGCTCCCGCTTCGCTCCGGTGCTCTCGTGAAGTCAAGACCAAGACAACACAAACCAACCAAAGTGAAGAAAGCACAATATATTCAACGGTTAACCTATGTGTATGATCAAGGAATTACACAATAAAGTGAAAATAGATTTATGGGAAAGAATCATATTATTGTATCATATTAAATGTGAAATAGAGATTACAACTATGGCCTTGATGTCGTAAGGTCCCTTCCAACTATCCTTCGTTCCCCACACACTTTCACTCCAAGAATTCTAAGAGCATAGATCTAATGATATTCACAATCTATCTTAACAAATCAAATCTCAAAGCCACTCCAACCAAGCTACTAATTCCAAGCCAACCAAAGCTAACAAGCTCAAAAACCAACAAAAGCTAACTTTCTCCATGAGAACTCCTCTCCTTTTATAAGTTGAAGAGGATAAGGTGAGGAGGTTAGGATGATCCAACTAAATCATGAAAGCGAGTAAGATCCAAACCATTCAGATGCCACCTCACCATAGAAGTTTCTCCTTCTAGAAGATTCGAGAAAACGCTCATTTTTCCCACGTGTAGGCATTCTCGCACCCTAGATATAGAGAAACCTACGAACATCTTGCACCCTATCTATAGTGAAACCTACGAGAATGGGTCATTCTTGCACCCTGCCTATATAACAACCTGCAAACTTCCATTTTTATAAGGTTTTTACATAGGAAAATGCAACTTCTTTTCTCAGGAAAAGTTCTTCTCCCTTCTCTCTTTAGGAACTTAGGCCACTGACCCCTCTGAAGGCAACAAATAGGTTTACATCATTAACGATCATAGGGATGACGAAAATAATGTGTAACAACTGCGTTTATGAGTGAAGCAACTTTTGGTTTGTTGATCTAAGTATATTACAGAATGGAAGTTTATGCATAAAATCTTGAATAAAATAAAATAAAAATATTCTATGGGGTAGCATTGGAGGAGGAATTTTGGTGGTTTAATTCCATGGAAACGATGTTGAGGAAATTCCTCATGGTTTGGGCTTACCAACGAGACATCATTGGGTCAAATTGGAGAACAATGTCAATAGTTATTCCCTAGAGAAACCAGTGCACATGAATCGTTGATTGTACTCCACGATGGATTTTTAATCGTTGATCTACAAAGGAAGTTGATTATCCCACACACAGAGGAAAATGTTAGACATGATGATTTATAATGAAAGGAAAAACCTTATTTGTTCATTCGTGAATCATAGAGAGACATGAAATCTTGTTGATCCCACGTGCAATGCAAAATTTAGGTATCACAACACATGTGAGAAAGCATGTTCACTAGATTGGGTCATAGCAGTTTGGATGGAGGTCGCATGCAGTGGTTGGTGTCCCAATGGCCTAGTGGATCATCGTCGAAGAAGTTGGTTGGAGGTCGCATGTAGTGGCATGTTTCCCATTTCCCTAGTGGGACGATGAGCCGGTTGATCAATGTCATGTCCATTTGGTTGAACGTGTGTGAAATTTGTTCAGGTGGCCCAGTAGCCTAGTGCCTTGATGTCGGATTGGAGTGATTTGGTGATCTAGGTGGATATCTGTGGCCACCCACCTATTCCAACTTCCAACTGGCTCATCTGAACAATTTTCAGTTCAACACGTTTCTCTGTAATGGGGACATTTCTTTGTAATTGTGGGTTTTCACTTACGGATCTATCTTGAAGCCCTACACATCATCCAGGTGGATATTGGTGGTCACCCACCTATCCAAATTTTCTTATTTTGGGATTTTTCATGTCATTACATATTTATGTACTTCTAGGGCCATTTTGGGGCTCTAAACAATTTTTTATTGGATTTCCATAGTCAAAATACAGACGAAGTCAAATTTTGACAACATAATGCGTAGTTCTCAAAATTACCTTTCTAACGGGCTATCAATCACCTAAAACGGAGATCGTATGCAAAAGTTACGACCCCGTGAAGTTAATGTACTAAATTACCCCAACGGGGCCCACATGAATTTTGACGCTTCATCTCCTAGGGTTAGGATTTTGGATGTCTATTGTTTTGGCATTCATGTTTATCATAAAAATGCCTTCAGAGCCTCATTGTAATCATCTTCTTGTGAATGAGTGTAGTTGTCACATCTATGCTCAGAGATAAATATGCCACCATTATAGTGAGTCTTGCACTCTGTAATTTTATAGTCTCTGTACATTTCTTTCATTAATAGAAATCATCTATTGTTGTATCTCTCTATTTATGGAAATTTTATGAGTATTTCATTGTAATATCTCTGCTTTCATCTCATTCTAAAAATAATTTGGATCAATGGTATCATAGCAGGCTTCTCTTGATCATTTTCAATGCATTTCCTTGATGAGCTCCAAGTATAGAAAGTTGGGTCTCGAGCTTGTCTCTCTTGAGGAAAATCACTCTCACATGCCAAAGAAACCCTCTATGGACCACTTTGGAGGAACCTCTCCCTTCTAGGTACAATTTAATTTTGACATTCCCATATTTGAAGGTCAGATAGATGTAGATGCCTTAGAAAAATGGTTGAATCTGCTAGAAGGTTATTTCTCTATTCATAATTTTTCTGACAGCGAAAAGATCACCTTCACACTCCTTAAGGATCTCCCCCATGTCAAACATTGGTGGGAAACTTACTAGGAGAAAAGTTCCATAGAGGAAACTGGAATATATGGGGTTCAGCCCACTTGGGATTTTTTTTGTGGATGCGGTCAAGGAACAATAGTACCTTGTTGATAAATATGAATACCAGTACATGAGATGGACCACACTGTGACAAGAGAAGAGAAAAGCAGTGTTGGAGTACACAAATACTTTCCATACCTTGCGCACCAAGCTAGGTATCAAATACTCTTAGCAACATCTTATTTTGAAATACCATGGGGCTCTTCATAGGTACATCCAAACCGAAATGGATTTCCTAAAAATCTCATCATTGGGAGCTACCTATCGATATGTTTTCAAAATCAAGTAAAAATTTAGGCACCAGAACAAATGGGAGTTTGGGTTTGCAAATCAGCAAGAAACAAAGCATGGTAAAGACGACCCTAACCAACAACCTCCAGAAAACCAGTCTAAGACACAAGGAAAGAAGGGTAGGGGAAAGACGAAGAATGACACTGGAAAGTGGTGCGACTTCCACAAAATCATCTGGCACAACACCAATGAATGTCGCTCAAAATAGTCGTTGGTGGCCAAGGTCAAAGACAAGGAGTTGAACCCTGATTTGGAATCTGATCCAGAAAATATTGAAAATAGATAGATCATCGATGTAGACCCCACTTCTACTTTCGTGACCATAATAATTCAACCAAAAGAACAAGTAGATCCCGAAGAGGGGGAGTGCCTCTTCCATTCACAGATGTGGGTGAAGGGGACCCTGTTGCATTTCATTGTTGATAAAAACATCTAGGAGAACCTCATCTCATTTGAGGTCATCAAACAATTGGGGTTGTCGACAACACCACACCCATAACCATACAACATTGGGTGGCTTCACCAAGGATGATATCTCAGTGTCAGCCAATAGTGGCGCTTGTCCTATGGCATCCAACCCTTCAAGGACGAGGTAGTGTGTGATGTTTCCCCTATTGATGTTTGTGATGTTGTTTTGGGCCAACCATATATGTGGAAACATTATGTTGTTTATGAGTCTCTACCCCATACTATCATTGTTACTCTAGGGGTTATCTGTACAAGATACCAGAGTTAGTTCCGATTATTGTTCCACCAAAACAGTGTCACAAGGTAATCTCTCATACTCTAAAATTCATCCTCTTCACATTCTGTTCAAAGGATGCATAGAAGGCCCATGCAACCACTGCAACCTCAACACCTTCTATCTAGCAGAAGAAAATTGAAAAAATTGTTTCTTCACCTACGATGGTGCCTACACAATGCCCTATCAAGCCCAGAGACAACAGGTTGGTGGAACATATTCAACCTAGCCATCAACAGGTTCGTGACATCCTTCCACAAACCAAGCAATGCAACTTCTCCAACAAGGCGCACATCTCACTAATATTCAGATTCAGAAAATGATTTCCCCTCTTCCCTAGGCACTCAACGCAATGGATACCATTTATTCCTAAGGGGGGGGCGATTCATATAGGTGGATATCGGTGGCCATCCACCTATTTCAACTTCCAACTGGCTCATCTGGACAATTCTCAGTTCAACACATTTCTATGTAATGGGGACATTTCTTTGTAATTGTGGTTTATACACTTAGGGGTTGTCTTGAAGCCTAGACAACATCCAGGTGGATATTGGATATGAGTATTTCATTGTAATATCTATTCTTTCATTTTGTTCTGAAAATAATCCCGATCAGTGGTATCAGAGCAGGATTCTCTTAATCATTTTTCAGTGCATGTCCCTGATGAGGTCCAAGTATAGAAAATTGGGTCTCGAGATTTTCTCTCTTGAGGAAAATCGCTCTCACACACCCAAGAAAACATTTATGGAGGAAGAAAAGAAAAACAACGGAGCAAAAGATTCTATTAACCTGTAGCTTGAGAAAGCTCTCGCATGACAAAGGGACGAAATGATGGAAAACTTTTCCCACATCCTTCAATGCTTTTCGATAGAAACAGACGCATCTTCATCAAGAGACCACTTTGGAGGAACCTCTCCCTTCAAGGTACAAGTTAATTTTGATATTCTCGTATTTGAAGGTCAGATAGATGTATATGCCTTAGAAAAATGGTTGAATCTACTAGAAGGTTATTTCTCTATTCACAATTTTTTCGACAGGGAAAATATCACCTTCGCACTCCTCAAGGATCTCCCCCATGTAGAAAATTGGTGGGAAACTTATTGGGGGAAAAGTTCCAGAGAGGAATCTGGAATATATTGGGTCGAGCCCACATGTGGATTTTTTGTGGATTCAGTCAAGGAATAATACTACCCTGTTGATAACTATGAAGACTCGTACATGAGATGGACCACACTACAACAAGAGAAGAGTCAAACAATGTCAGAGTTCACAAATACATTCCATACCTTATGCACCAAGCTGGGTATCAAAGACTCTGAGAGGCATATGGTTATGAAATACCGTGGTGCTCTACATAGGTACATCCAAACCAAAATGGATTTCATAAACATCTAACCATTGGGAGTTGTCTATTGATATGTTGTCAAAATCGAGTATAAATTTATGCACCAGAACAAATGGGAGTTTGGGTTTGAAAATCCGCAACAACCAAAGCATAGTAAAGATGACACTAACCATCTGCCTCCAGACAACCAGTTCAATACATAGAACAAGAAGGGTAAGGGAAAGACATAGAATGACACTCGAAAGTGGTGTGACTTCCACAAAATCCCCTGGCACAACACCGATGAATGTCACGTGAAACATTCATTGGTGGTTGAGGTCAAAGACAAGGTGTCTAACCCTGATTTGAAATATGATCTAGAAAATATTTAAAATAGATAGATCATCAATGCATACCCCACTTCTATTGTTGAGACCACAACAATTCAACTAGAAGAACCAGTAGATCCTAAAGAGGGGGAGCACTTATTCCATTTGTAGTTGTGGGTGAAGGTGACCCCATTGTAGTTCATTGTTGATAGTGTCATTCAGAAGAAACTCATATCATCTGAGGTTGTGAAATATTCGGGGTTGTCGGCTACACCAATCACGCAGCCATACAACATCGAGTGGCTTCACCAGGGATGAAATCTCTTTGTCAGCTAGTAGTGTCACCTGTACTATGGCATCCATCCCTTCAAGAATTAAGTAGTGTGTGATGTGTCCCCTCTTGATGTATGTGATGTTGTTTTGGGCCAACCATATATGTGGAAACATGATGTTGTTTATGAGTCTCGACCCTGAGGTAGTTTCGACTACTGTTCCACCAAGACAGTTCCGCAAGGTAATCTATCATACTACAAAATTCATCCTCTTCACAGTCTGTTTAAAGGATGCACATAAGGTCCCTCCAACCATTGCATCCTCAAAAACTTCTATCCAACATAAGCATATTGAAGAAATTGTTTCTTCACCTACGATGGTGCCTAAACAATGCCCTATCAATCCCAGAGACAACAGGTTGGTGGAACAGATGCAACCTCGCCAACAAAAGGTTCATGACAAATTTCCAAAGACCAAGCAATGTAATTTCTCCAGCAAGGAATGAAACTCACCAAGATTCAGATTCCGAAAATTCTTTTGCCTCTTCCCCGAAAACTCAATGCAATGGAGACAATTGATTCCTAAGGGGGGAGTATTGATCCAGGTAGATATCAGTGACCACCCACCTGTTCCAACTTCCAACTAGCTCTGGACATTTTTCAATTCAACATGTTTCTCTGTAATGACGAAGTTTCTTTGTAATTATGGGTTCTACACTTACGGGGTTGTCTTGAATCCTTACACAACATCCAGGTGGATATTGGTGGATTCCCACCTATTCGAACTGGATTATTTTGGAAGTTTTCATGTCAGTACATCTTTTTGTACTTCCACGGCTATTTTGGGGCTCTAAATAGTGTTTTCTTAGCTTTCCATGGTCAAACTATAGACAGAATCAGAGTTTCACGACATAATGTGTATTTCTCGAAAAGACCTTTCCAACGGGCTATCATGCGCCTAAAACAAATATTGTATGCAAAAGTTACGACCCAATGAAGTTAATGTACTAACTTACCCCAACGGGGCCCACATGAATTTTGGTGCTTCATCTCCTAGGATTAGGTTTTTACATGTATAGGGTTTTGGCATTCATGTTTATCATAAAAATTCCTTTAGATCCTTATTGTAATCATCTTCTTTCAAATGAGCGTAGTCGTCACATATCTTCTCAGAGATAAAGCTACCACCATTCTAGCTAGTATTGCACTTTGTAATTTTACAGTATATGTACATTTCTTTCAATAATAAAAATCATGTATTGTTGTATCTCTCTGTTTTTGACAATTTTTATGAGTATTTCATTGTAATATCTTTGCCTTCATTTTTTTCCGAAAATAATTTGGATCATTCGGGTGGATGTTGCATGGGAGGAGTTTGTGGCTCAGTGGGAAGGTGTTGTGGCAGCCATATGTCATGTCATGTGGCACACCACATCCAATTATGTGCCAAAGGTTCTAGCTAAGTCCCCATATCATTCACTTGAGGAATTGAATAGTGTTAAAGGTTTCTAGAGTGCCTAGTGGCTGGTGTTCCAGTGCCTCGGTACGTCGATGGATCGGATCGAGTCAGTGTCAAGATGATTTCGTTGAAGTTGAATGTGGTAGGGTGATTCCTCAGTGATATGATATGTCAATATATTGGATTGGAACATAACCATTGGGAGATTTGGGTCGAAGTGGAGTGTGGTAGAACGAGTGTTGGGTGGGCCGATGATCGATGGGTCAATGGTCTGGTATGCTCGATGGTCTGATAGATCAGATTCGTGTAAAAAGTAAGTTTAAAAAGGTGAACGGGGGTGGTTACCCTGGTGCTCAATGGGATGGTGCCCCGATGGACCTATGGATTAGTGACCAAGAACCAAAATTAGTGCTGTAAAAACAAACAAAATACTCAAAATATCATAATTTGTTTTTTGTTTTTAAGGTCCCACCTTGCAGGCCATTTTTGTAGGCCTAAACAACATTTTAGTAGATGGAATATGTACAAAACTATGTTTCTTTCCAGGAAACATTGTTTCTTATTCTAAAATGAAAGAGCTCGAAGAGATACTTCCAACAATCTAAATTGTTCTCCAAACAGATCTTTTATGAAGAAGTCACAACCAAAATAGTCAAGGGTAAAATTTGGTACCAATTTTCTTTTAGAGGGCATCAATCCTAACCTGGGAGTTAGTTTGAGGATAAGGATAATTCTGTGGAAATATAATGAACTATAGAAGTCATACATAGAGACAAAATTTAGTTCTGTGTACCGAAAAATGTGTTGGTAAGGAAAGAGCACACATGTACCATGTAGGGATGAAAAGGGGAAAATTGTCAAAACTTGTAAAGACCATAACATTTTTCACATAAATTAGAATTGGGAAAATGAATATTCAATGGAAAAATCTTGGATAAGAGAATCCATATATCCACCTTAAATTTTTAATTTAGTTTCTAAAATCACAAGGAATTAGAAGGAAGATGATTGTTGATTGTAAAGGGAAAAATTGTGCATATGTTTCTAGAATTGTAAATTATAGTTTTCAAATAACAAATGTAGTCATATGAAAATTAATCAAAATCTTAAGGTTACTTATTGAGATTATAATTTTTATAAGGAGGTCTACATATATGCAGAAGATGCAAGAAGAATCTACATATTTAAAGAAAAAGGTAGGGATAGTTCTTCAAAAATGTGCATTGGTTTATTTGGGAAGACATAAGGATCAGAATTGTCGGTGCAATGAGTAGTTTGGAAGACCTCTAATGAAGTTTCTTTTGGATAAATAAAGAAATAAAAATAAATATATAAAATATTTCTAGATGGAAAATGTGCATATCAAATGTGGATGCCATATAAGAAATCCCATCCACAATTTATGTTAATGCATGAACAATGGTTACTCCATAACTGGAAGAAGGATTCTATGACTGATCAAAGTCCTTAAACATCTTGGGATAATGGAATATGTATTGTGAAGTAGATGCCAAGCTAGTTGGAGAATTGAAACACTCAAAAGGACTATGAAAACAATGAAAGGGAATTGTGTAGGCATGTAAAGAATGTTCAATACATTTTAAGGGTATGGAGTGTATCTCCAAGGTATAATGGGATGGAAAGAAAGTAGGGAAGTGGTCTTCAGAGAGGAAAATTCCTAAGAAGACACATGAGGAAAAAGTGATTCTAATCTTTACATGGTATGTGACAAACATGCAACCTAAAAGGAACTATCTCCATTGTATAAGGAAACTTGTCAATCTTGGACATTTGTTTAAGGAATCAAAGAGTTGTAGGGGGGGAGTGCAAGGATACAAGACATGATTCTTTGCATAAAGGAATCAACTATGATATGACAACACTAGTTGATAGATTGGTTGGAAATGAAAGTCAACCAATTTGGGTTTGGCTATGGGTGTTCAACAAGAAGAGAAGGTCAACAAAGAGGTACAAGATCTTTGACAACATAAATAAAAATGATAAATGTGTGTACTAGTGTGCATAGTGGGAAAGAGAAACATGTTTATGTTTATGCCTTGAAGTCTCATGTAAAAAATGGTGAACATCTAAAAAGATTGAGGTATAGCAAGGAGTTAAATGTTGAGATCATCCCATGAGGAGGGACTATATTAAGACCCTATTGAAAGGTTAGAGCCATGGTTTGGTAGTTGTTGAAATATAGATACTGGACTACAAAGGCTTTATTTTTTACGCCAAGAATATTGGATTACATTTTAAAAACATGCAGGTGTGGAAGGTTACACATGTTGAAGCAATTGTTAACAATAGAAATCTTGGGAAAAAGGTAGAGGCAAGGAAGCTACCTCTATTATAAATGGTTTACATATGATAAGAATGGGAGCATGCAAGGAAGCAAGAATCTACAGGGATTTAAGGACGACCATCTACAACAACAAAAAAACAACAACAATGAAATAAATAAATAAGATGAAAGAAATATTCATTGGAGTGCATGAAACAAGTGGTGCATGATGCATATGATAAACATGGAATGCATGTGCATGAAGTTTGAATTATAATATTTAATTCTTAATTAATATTGATGTGTGTTTGTAGATATGGACATGATTGAACATGCTTGTGATATATAGTTGCAATATTTGAGTAAGACTAATGATGGATTGGATTGCATATCTAGGAAATTGGTTATAGCATGACTAAAGATGTTGATGATGTTATTGCATATGAAGGCCATCCATGTGAATAAAAAATAGGATGGTAAATCTTGATAGAGAGGTCAATAAAAATGAGATTATAAGATTCTACAAAATATCAGTTGAGCTGGTAGCATCAATTAAATGTAATAACATCCAAGTAGGTATGCATTTGGGGTTGTTATGATGCATAAATGATGAAGGGAATTGAGGTAAGAATTCCCTCAGCTATATTTTTAATATTTGAGATTTATTTAAAGGATGAGGTCCTTGAGTATACAAAATTATTAATGCTTGAATGCATTTATGATAAATTTAATTGCATATTGTGTTAGTTGGTTATGAGATCATAACCAACTTAAGTTAGGAGACATTACTCATGTTGTAGCAATGAATTCCATTAGATATTTTCATATGTGAGACCGTGATGTGTTGAAAATGGAATGGCTATAGTTCCATAAAAGTGCATAATGATCTCTCCCTGTATAATCGATGTTTGGATTTCAACTTCTTTTCCGACACGAGAGAGAACTAAGGGAATTATATTCCTAGGGATGAAGAGGAAGGTATCCAAATAATCAAGGAAGTAATTGGGGAAGAGTTTTGATTGTATGTTGGGTCATGGGATATACCTTTCTGTTAGGATATTTAGACACTTAGGAGTTAGTTAAGATCTACTTGGTCTAATATGTTGTTAGGTAAAAGTGTGTTTGTTTAGTATGCATTAGTATGCATTTATAGTTAGGAAATCCGACGGTCATCATATATTCCCGACATAGAGTGATCTGAAGGTTCATACTTTCCTCGATCTTAATAGCCATTGATCCATGGCTTAACACCCAATTGGTCCATGATATCTATTTAAAGAGCATGGAGGGTCATTTTCTGATGATCAATTGTGAGAAACTCTCGTGTAAAATCTCTCTGTAATCTTTTTCTTTTCATTAATAAGTTGCTCCAAGTGGCCACGTTGGCTGGGGTCGTGGATGTTTCCCCGTAGGGGTATTACCACGTGAAAACATCGGTGTGTTGATGTTTGATCTGGTTATGTGAGTCGTTACTGAAGGTGTTCATCCTCTGTTGGAATACTGGCATTGTCGAGCATGGTATCAGAGCCTGTTTGAAGACCCACTCCTGTTGTAGATCAAAGATCAACAAATCGATGTTTTCACGTGGTAAAACCCCTACGGGGAAACATCCACGGCCCCAACCAACACGACCACTTGGAGCAATTTATTAATGTAAAGAAAAAGATTACAGAGAGATTTTACAAGAGAGTTTCTCACAATCAATCATTGGAAAATGACCCTCCATGCTCTTTAAATAGAGATCATGGACCAATCGGGTGTTAAGCCATGGATCAATGGTCATTAAGATCAAGGAGAGTATGAACCATCAGATCACTCTATGTCGGGAACATATTGTGACCATCGAATTTCCTAACTACAAATGCATACTAACGCATACTAAAGAAACACACTTTTACCTAACGACATATTAGACCAAGTAGATCTTAACTAACTCCTAAGTGTATAAATATCCTAACATCCCCCCTTAAGAACAACTTGGGACATGATTGAAGGATTTACAATAATGACACAATAGGAGAAGGAAGGAGGCATTAGAGCCTATCCCCCCTTAATGATAAATTCCTGAACTCCTAACATAGATCGAAGTTTGGAAAACTTCCCTTCTGTGAGAGACTTTGTGAAAATGTCTGCAACTTGATCTTCTTCGGCCTACGAGCCATCTTCGACAGTTGTGTCGTCTTCTATTCCTATTCTAGATTCTTCTTCAGATGATGAAAGTGAGGATGAAAATGCACCTTTGCCTACTGACATTCCTCCAGATGAGTCCTTTGAACCTGAACAAGCACCAGTTCCACCGCTTCCTAGATGGGTCCATTCAACACGAGAAGCAGTTGGTGATCTTGTCGGTGATCCTTCATATCAGCGTCGTACACGTTCATAGTTCCAGCGAGCCTCTTCTCTTTTGGCTCAAGTTTCAAAAACTCAGGATCCATAGACATTTGCAGAAGCTTCAGGTCATCCAGATTGGGATACAACAATGAATGAAGAGTATCGTTGTAATGACTGATTTGAAAATAACATCTAAAAATTCTACCAAATCCTATCAAATGTACAGCCATTTCTACCATATTCATAAAAGAAGAATTATTCCACATTTTCTCAACACTTACGCAAATAAAATTAAAATTTATCAATGAGTAATGCATAAATTCGGATTGAGTACCTTAACTCTGATGCTAATTTCTGGTTTCAGCTGCCTTCCTGCTGCTACCTGCTACACAGTCCAGTCCTATTGCAAACACAGAAAAATAATTGCCCAAAACCTCTTGTCCACCCTGCCAACTAGGAAAACGACCTAGCTCTAGGATATCTACGGATATCCTGGCCCTCCGAGCCCAAAACCTCTAGCAACTCGGTGCCTGCCTAATCAATAGGTCACAACCAACAAATCCTGTGCCTCAATCTGAGCACACCAATCTCACAGCCCCTCTCGGCTCTCTGCCCATAGCAAGAAAACAGTCTCCCGTGGAATGCCCCTCTCCAACTCCTT
>SNQJ01S0004402.1:51954-65326 GCA_010110895.2 Picea sitchensis
AATTTCAACACCCATTCAAAAGATTATCATTTACTCAAACTAGACTACATCATATCTAGCATCATCCTAATAGCATCTAAACATTCATTTAATTCACATTCTCACAATGTGTCACATCATATACATAATCATCAGTAACATTTAATCATTCGTAAATTTTACATTCACATAATAGATCGCATTACATGCATCATAATCAATAACACTTAATCATTCGTAAAATTTACATTCACATAATAGATCGTATTACATGCATCATCATGAATAACATTTAATCGTTCATAAAATTCACATGTACACAGTAGATCACATCATATATATCATCATCAAATAACATTTAAACATTCATAAAAGTTCATAAATTTTAAAGTTTAGGTGTATCACTTAATAGTTTCACTGTGACTAGAAAATGAAGTATATAGTCCTCAGGTAATCCTGGATGTCTAAGTCAAAAGGTGGTGTTACATACACCCCACCTTCGAGAAACATGTTCTCGAGGTGGTCAAAATAGTGAGGGATAATCTCGCTGTAGTGTCTCGGCATCTTCCCAAGTAGCAAATCCTGGACTATACTTGTCCCACTGCGCGGACAGTATAGCTTGGTCTACTAGGCGATTTCTGGTCGGACTCTACGGTTCACTATCTGTAACGGTTCTATTGTGAGGTTTCCCGCGTCTTATACCCGCAATTCCTTCCAATTTGGTTTATGTGATTCATCGACAACATAATGGCGTAGAAAACAGGATACATGAAATACATTATATGGAGTTTTTATGCAAATTGAGATTGGCGATCACCGAGGCGATGAGCAATGGTCCCAATTTTTCTCTTGGATCTACAGATGGTCCTATAAGCCAGGGTGACAACTGTCCCCCTTCGAGCCGTGTGGTACTCCTTGTGGAGCCTAATATGAATGAAAACTTGGTCTCCAGCCTTCTGCTTGATTAGGTCGTGTGCATGCGCATGGCTTTACGCCCTATCCAGGTGCTTCCTTTAATCTACGCGCAATGCGGATGCTTGTTCCTCCATTTCTGAGATCGATTAAATTGGCCCATTTTCGGTCTTCCTGGTCTATCCCAATAGCTCAGGAATTGTTAACGCATGGTCTCCGTGCTAAAGCCGTGGGGTGGCATTCAATGGAACTATGATAGCTGTATTAGCTGACGACTCACCAAAGGTAGGTATTTCTCCCCAGCGGAGTCGATTATCCATCACATACATCCTAAGCATGTCTTCCGAACGTTTGCCTTCTCTTGGTATAGCCATACGTTTGGGATGATAAGTTGGCTTAAGTTCAATGAGTCCCCCAATCTTGGCTAAACTTGTCAAAATTTAGAGTGAATCACGGAGTCCCTATCACGAAATGATCTTTTTAGGTATTAGATTGTGGATGACCACATACAAACATGTGCCACATCCGGTATTTGTCGTAGAGGTGTCTCTAACTGGAATAAAATAGGCACTCTTGGTTAACTTATCCACTATCCACCAAGAGTGACATTGTGTCTATGGGATGTGAGTGAAGTAACTAAAAATCAGATGATTTTACATTTAGACATACAGGAACATCATGTGTGGTTGTAGGAGGCCTGCCGGATGATGGTGGTCGGCTTTCACCTATTGACACTCTGAATTTGGCGGCAAAATGGACTACATGGCGTTCAATACTCACCAAAGAGCTTCTTCATATCTAGCGTTACATCTTTTCACACACCCGGGGATGCGGCACAATAAAAGGTGATCTATTGGGCTTCCCTTGGGTATGATGCCGAATATCCCATTAAGTGATTACGATAAATCCCAATCGAGCGACTTTGGATTAAGATGGAATTTCGACGATATAAGCTGACCAGGAAAAGAGGAGTTAGTTATTAAGTTAGCGTTGAATTTTGTCTCGCCCGTAGTAAATTCTAAATACATGGTATTGGCTGGCCGACATCAAAAGTTTTTGCACGGAATTTTACTCGAACTACTTTCTTTTACGATCTTGTTATTTTATGGGTTCTTCTCTTTGTTTCTCTTGTCATGTTTCCTTTCACCGGTCTACGTTTCTCATTGCATGGTGATTCTAAGAAGTCTGTCCTATCTGAACAAATAAGAAGTTATTGGACTGAATTTATCTATTAGGTGTAATGCCACTAAGAACAAAGGCTTTGCAGTTATTCTAGTATGGGTTAGTGACCTGTTTTAATTGTTAACATTGTTCTTGTGTCTGGAGTACAGGTGAAGGCTTAAGTCCTCAGCTTGCATTTGAATGAATATCATACCTTCAAACCCTAAACTCTCCATTTTCTCCCTTTGTGATTTGCAATGGGGAAGTGAGAACATGGCAGCCATAGCTTCTCCTCCCTGCGTTTGGTATTACGCTCCTTTCATTTATCTTAAGCGGGTATCGGCCTGTACCCTTCTTCAAAGCCCATCCTGAACCACTTCTCGGAGGTTAAACCAATGGAGGACTTCACCATGGTTGAGGCTTTGGTTCTCATTGTCTTGTTTTCTCCAGTGTTACAAATCAACTGTCTATGACCATTCTTGAACATTTTCTCTTTGTAGTTATACAGTGTATATTCTCCATTAAAGTTTGGGTATTGGTTAATCGATGCATACTTGGGTTCCTACACTATTGGGTTAGGTCCTTCCTTAGCTTATGCATGGGCTACCTCCTCATAGTTGGTTGTGTTTTTTCCGTCGCCAGACGTTTCATCTGAGAATGGATGGGTTGATATTTTTGCGATAATTGCTATGTTTATCGTTGTTATTCTCTTTATTTGCCGGTTGAAGTAGTTTTATGCGTCTTTATATGTGAACATGGCCCTAATCAGAGTCATCAGTAGGTGCTAACTATAGCATTCCGTTTGCCTCTTGGGTCCAACAACAATGCCATGGCGATTGCTCGGACAGCGTATTTCCTGTTGAATATGGTTAGCGAAGATGGTTAGCGTGTAGGTCTCATAAATAAATGGAGTAAGTAGCACAAACTCCTTCTTCCTTTACGATATGCCCTCTCAGTAGGGTTGAAGTACGTGCTAATCACCGGGATGGAGGTGATAGCTTATCTTGTCGAGGAAGTTGAAGAAACTTAGAGGGTATAAACGACTCATGATTTGAAATTGGAAGCGGTAAAAGCTAGCTCTAATACCAAATGTAACGAATTTGAAAATAACATCCTAAAATTCTGCAAATCTTGTCAAATGTACCGCAATTTCTACCAAGTTCATAAAAGAAGAATTATTCCACATTTTCTCAACATATGCATAAATAAAATTAAAATTTATCAATGAATAATGCATAAATTCGGATTGAGCACCTTAACTTTGATGCTAATTTAGTTAATGCGGTTGCCTTCTAACTGCTACATACATAGTCGGTCTTGTTGCAAACATGAAAAATAATTGTAAAACCTCTTGTCCACCACCGCCAACTAGAAACGACTGGCTCTGGGAATCCTCTGGATATCTGGCCCTTGAAGCCAAAACCTCCCACAGCAAATGGGTGCACACTTATCGAGGTCACAACCGAGCGAATCCACATTGCCTCAATACGAGCACGCAATCTCCTTAACCCCTCTCGGCTCTTGCCCATAGCAAAGGAAAAGCAGTCTCCGCGTGGAATGCCCCTCTCAACTCTTCCTTCTTCCTTATCCCTTCTGAGCCTCCATCCTGCATTAAATTCCTTATCCCTCCATTTTTAATTGCCACTTATCCATTCATTAATTCTCTTATCTTCTCGGGATCCTTATGTGATCCTTTCTTGTATCGTAACTTGATTAAATGTTACATTTTATTCTCCACCTTTTGCCTTCATATTAAATTAATGGGTAATTAATAATTAAATCAATCATTAACCATATTGATTAAAGGAGTTAATTATACTTAGAGTGCGTCAAAATCAAAATAACTAATTAATAACAAATAATTGGTTAAGGTTATTTTAATAAATAATTATAGTTTAGCTATTTTTTTAGGATCTGTTTTTAAATTAATTATACTTAATATTCAAGGGTGGATTACAATGGTTCTTTAATGGAAAATGATACTTAAGATCTTGTACCTCTTCAAAGGAAGAAAACTTGTTATATGCTAATGGGTATATTGAACTAAGTATGCATCGGATGGAGTGAAGAAGACCTATTTCGATTGGTTGCCGAAGGATTTTCCCAAGTTGAAGGCATTGGTATAATGAAACCTTTGCCCACATTGTGAATGAATTCCATCAGCCTTGTTCTTTCCTTAGCCTAAAATGGGAGGTCCATCGGATGGATGTTAAATATGCCTTCTTGCATGTTGATTTGAAAGAAGAAATCTACATGCAGTTTAAACCTCACAGTTTATGTCGAATGACTCTAGCCTTGTTTGTGCAGCCTCAAGAATCTTTTTATGGTGTATCAAGCAAGCTTCCAGATCTTGGTATGCTAAAATGGATGAAAACTTTCTTGTTGCCACTAGATTCTCTAGATGCCGTTATGATCCTAATGTCTATACCGAGAAGAGTAAGGAAGCCATCTCATCATCCTTGTCCTTTTGTTGACCTTATCCCTTAGGTAGTGACTCAAAACTTTTTAAACCATTAGCTGAAAACCATCCTTAAGAAGAATTTGAAATGGCAGACTTAGTCTTTTGCGCACTATTTCCTTGGCCTCCAAGTTTTGCAAACTAATGAAGGAATTTTCTTTCCCAGGCTAAGTATTCTTGTGACCTTCTTCGTCGCTTTCACATGGACGTTGAAAACCAACCCCCTTCTCATACTTATTGTTGGAGTAAATCTTGTTGCCACTTGTACTTCTCACGAAGTTGATGCCACCACAACATTGTCGGTTAGTTGGTAGCCCCTCTTATACTTGACTCATACCCATCCCGGTCTTTCCTTTGTTGTTTAATTTATTGTTGCGATATGAAAACACCCTATGAAAGCCATTGGAAAGAAGCTAAAAGGATATAGCTATGTTAATTAATGCGTTAGGAGTTTGGGATACATTACAGGTTAGGGGGACACCCTTATTGGTTGGTTTCAGGATTCAGATTGGGTCGGCAACCCCGATGATCGGAAGTCTATTGTAGGTTATGTTTTCAGTTTTGGTTTTGGACTTGTCACTTGAGCTTGTAAGGAACACTAGGTTATTTCTTTTTCTTCAGTAGAAGCATAGTAACGAGAAGTGGTAAATGTGATTCAAGAAGTCTTGTGGCTTCGATGAGTCCTTTTAGAGTTTGGATTCCGACAGCAGTATCAGAGCGAATTTGGTGTGACAATCAAAGTGCCATCAAGATACGCCAAGACCAGTTCAACATCGGCGTGAAAACACATCGAGCTACACATGCACTTTATCCGAAAGCTCATTCCTTGATGATCAAGTTATTAAGTGCTCTTTGCCCTCGGAAGATCAAGTTAGGAACATTTTCACAAAGTCTCTTCTGAAACAAAGTTTTTCAAATTTCCATCTATGTTAGGAGTTCATGAAGTTATCATTAAGGGGAGATAGGCTCTAATTCCTCCTTCCCTTCTCCCTATTGTGTCGTGTGTAAATCCTTCAAATCCTATCCCAAGTTGTTCTTAAGGATGTTAGGATATTTAGACATAGGAGTTGAGTTAATATCTACTTTGTCTAATGTGTTGTTAGGTAAGGGTGTGTTTCTTTAGTATGCATTAGTATGCATTTGTAGTTAGAAATCCGATGGTCGCGATATGTTGTTCACACGACATAGAGTGATTCGATAGTTCATACTCTCCTCGATCTTAGCAACCATTAATCCATGGATTAACACACAATTGGTCCATGATATCTATTTAAAGAGCATGGAGGTCATTTGTCGATGATAGATTGTGAGAAACTCTCTTGTAAAATATCTACGTAATATGTACCGTTAATAGAAGCTGCTCCAAGTGGCCATTGGTGAGTGGATGTTTCTTTGTAGGGGTTTTACCACGTGAAATTATTGGTGTGTTAAAAGTGTGTTTCTTTAGTATGCATTAGTATGCATTTGTAGTTAGGAAATCCGATGGTCACGATATGTTCCTGACATAGAGTGATCTGATGGTTCATACTCTCCTCGATCTTAACGGCCATTGATCTGTGGCTTAGCACCCGATTGGTCCATGATATCTATTTAAAGAGCATGGAGGGTCATTTGTCGATGATCGATTGTGAGAAACTCTCTTGTAAAATATCTCTGTAATATTTTTCTTTGCATTAATAAACTGCTCCAAGTGGCCACATTGGCTGGGGCCGTGGATGTTTCCCCGTATGGGTTTTACCATGTGAAAACATCGGAGTGTTGATCTTTGATCTGGTTATGTGAGTGGTTACTGAAGGTGTTTGTCCTTTGTTGGAATACCTATGTTGTCAAACAATTTCAACTCACCATGGTTGAATACATGACATTGAATATGGTATTCTAGAGTCAATGCAAGGATGCATTGTGTAAATGTGACCATGATTACTGGCACGTTGATTTTATTTATTAGTAAATTGGTTTTCATTATAAAATACTTGGTATGTTGATAATACATGTACATGAATGATAATTTGATTTCATTTTAATATGAATAATGTCTAGAAATGGTTAAATTGTTGGTTAGATACAATTTTGATATCATTTCATGAATTGTTGTAAATATGCATGAATGCTAACAATCTGTTTGGCTGAGATAAAAGTTGAAGAAAAAATGATGTAGACAGAATGGTATTGGCTATGGAAATGGTGTAAGACCATGAGGAAGACCATTTCCTCCAACTGTAAGAGCCAAACATAATGTGCGAAAATCTCATTCCTAATAAATTTTGTTTTCCTATATAAAATAGTTTTGAAAAATTATGATTTAAAATTGCTAAAAATTTAGTTGGTTGTGTGAAAGTTGAGAAAATGAAGGGAGAATCGTATTCGATATGGAAGGGATGTAAGCCCATAAATAAGATCAATTTGTACTGCTACGTGAGACAAACATAATGAGTAGAAACTCGTACAATGAAAATTTTTATTTTCTTGTATAAAATAGATTTGGGAAATTATAATTGAAAATTGGTATGACATGCTAACAAATTGTGTGGTTGAGTGAAAATAAAGAAAAATTATAGGTAGAGTGGTCTTGTATATGGAAATGAAATTATACATGAGGAAGACAAATATCTATAGCTACAAGAGCCAAACAAAGTGAGTAGAAAACTCATGTTGGGGATTTGTTTTCCTGTATAAATCATATTTTGAAAATTAGAATTGAAAATTTTACGATGATGTATCATATTTATTGCATGCATATGATGTAGATGAAATGACTGTCACATGTTACACATTACTAGCAGAATTCTAGTATCAAGTGGTATTCATTTGCGCAAGAATTCCTTGGAAAATGGTGGTGTAATGTTCTTGACTTGGATAGTCTAGGAAACGCTGCTAAGGTGTGTGTAGGATCAAAGGTTTACAACATATAAATGATCATACAAATAATAAACAAGACAAAGGACTGCAAAGTTTGTATTATGAAATCTCTATGGATTACAAAATGGTTGAATGCAGCTGAATAAATTGATAATACTCTACTAGATCAACAGACAAAGGATCTTCTAGGATCAATTTTAGAAGATCCTTGTGATTGTAGAAGCAATTTTAGAATATCCTTGTGATTGTAGAAGAAGAAATTTGTCAATATTGTAGGAGAACTAGGTTTTTAGGCATGAAGAGTGCACTCCTGTGTGGGATTTTCATTGTCGAGGAAGCAAGTTGTCAATATTGTCGAAGAAGAAAGTTTTTAGGCTTGTAGAAGAAATAGGTTTTCATTCCTGAAGAGTGTGCTCCTATGTGGGAGTTTCAATGTCGAAGAAGCAAGTTGTCAGGATTGTATAAGAATCAAGTTATCAGGATTGCAAAATAACCAGGTTGTCAAGACTAAAGAGTGAACTCTTGTATGAGTTTCACTACAACGACAAGGTTTCTACTGGTTATTTTCCTTGGTATTCCCCTAACAACGAGTTCCCTTGAGTTCCTTGTAGTGATATTCCCAGCCACATTTTCCGAAAATGACTTGATAAAAGAATGATATAGCTCGATGGAATAATAATAGTGGAGGGGGTATATTTCTTCGGTTGGGAAGGTTAGTGGAAGAGAATTGGTTGAAATCAAGGTAGTTGTAGGATAATTCTAGTGGGTTATGTATTTATGTTTTGGGGCCGAAGTGCCTATGTATCTATGTTTTTGGGGCCTGTTTTGGGGCCGAAGTGCCTATGTATCTATGTTTGTGGGGCCAGAGTGCCTATGTATTTATGGTCTTTGAGGTAGGAGTGCCTATGTATTTATATTTAGGTTGGAATGTCTATGCGATATTAGGTCGGAGAGCCTATATGTTGATTAAAGGTCGGAGAGCCAAGCTTTGTAATTTTATTAACACCATATGGTGTTGTTCACTAAGGATAGTGCAAAAATAAGGGGAGGGGAATGTAAAAACACCATTTTTAATCCCCATAGATTGAAATGTAATTGTATACATGTGAATTAGGAGAGTGACCAAATATGATTGGGGAAAATATTCCATATTGATTAATATGGCTGGGGGCCAAATTGTATATTATGTACATTGAAATAATTAATAAAATAGAAATTGTTGGATGAAATACAAGAGGGATGAAAATGATGGGGGGGATATGATTCCACAAGACAGAGGGATCGAAAGGGGATTTTATTGATTTGGGTATTAATCGAACCCACTTTTCCTAAAATAATTATCATTGTGTAAACATTTTGTTTCGTTGTTGAATGTCCCCAAGACTAATCATTAACCTCATGTAAGGGGGTGGGTATGAGTGGTCACATCCCATAGTTATTGGAGAGGAAGGGATAAAATACAATCATCTCTGGGAAGAGTGAGAGTGAATAAAGAAAGGTAAAGAGAAGGAAAATCATATGGAGAAGGGAGACACATTTTGCATGTAGATTTTAGGAAGCAAAGGAAGGGATGAGTGATGGAAAGAGAGAAAACCATGTATTTATTGAGGGGATCCATTGTTTGGTTGGGTGTCATGCTTGAAATGAGGCCATTGTGCTTGTAAAATATGCTCTAATCCTATAGTGTATTTTCTGATTGAGGAAATGGTTCAAGATCCTTGTGTAGGATGTTGTGAGAACTCCTGATACAACTAAGAGTTAATGAAGTCCCTAGCTAAGATATTCCTTTCCAACTAGGTGCACTAAATCCTTGATAAATTAATGATAAAAACTGAGGGACTGAGTGTAGTGAAGGGGGTACAGTCCTTAGGTTGTGCAGGTTGTGGGGAAGAGAGAGTTGTTGAAATGGAACATTTGTATGAGTAGAGCTTGGGTTTGGGTTGTTGAGTGTGGAGAGTGGACAGTCAGAGGGACAGATCTCCTTGTGGACTCATAGCCTCAGGGTAGGGGTGCCCTTATATTTATATTTTTAGCAACAATGCCTATGGCTGGGAGGTTCATCTTTCGTATGTAGCCAGTTGGATTATATTTATAAACATATAAAAAAAAATTGTGTTTATTATTATTATTTTGTTGTGTAAATATTTTATTTGAATGATTTCTAATTCTTGGGTGTTTACTTGATGCATTCCTGATTTTATAAATGTTATAGATGTATGGTTAAATTAGAAAGGTTTTTTTGTAAAATTTTTATGGGCCTATTGCCCCTTGGTTTTCTTTCATATGTATGTGGGTGTTTTTAGATTCGTTATTAGTAGACTAGGTCATTTTCCATAGTGATAGGACTCAACATGGGTGTTGGGTACGTTACAACTTGATTCTCCAATGATTCTAGCAACTTGAATCCTTGTCATCCTTGGTGGAGTAGGTGTTACCAAAAATACTATGTTTCTCTATGCAATTGGATTCTTTAGGCTCGATACAACATAAAATTCTTTGTCTCCTTCCTCAAACTCGGGGTTGAGTTCATGATCTTTATTCATACCCAACTCCTTTTTTTCTTCCCCAGGTTCCTCTTCAATTTCCTTGGCCTCTTCACATTCTTATTTAGCTTCTTAAGACTTCTCTTCATCCCCTTCAAGATTATGCTTGGCCTCTTCAAATTATTTCCTTGCTTCCTCAAGCTTAGGTTCCTTTTCCACCTTTTGAGCTTCCCCAAACTAGTTCTGCACTAGGAAATTCTCCCAACTGTCATTTTTCTTCCTCAACTCCTCCAAAAATATCAATGTCATAAGGCCATGATGATGTAGGTTTCACTCCATCATCCTAGTATAGAATTCCTTCTGTTCGATGGCCACAATCTTGGTGAATGAATTCCATAAAAAGTAGGGTGACTTAAACTTTTTCCCTTTAAATTGTAATAGGATCTTGATATGATAAAGGAAGGTCAGACTAAAGTGACCCTCAGACATAATATATTTATGTAGCACAATCAATAGGTTCCAATATCTCCTTTTCAATAGGAATCATGTTGTCCCTTTAGACCACCCAATTTCATTATATATGGCTTCAAGAATGGAGGCCAACTTACTTTTTCAACCTATATGCTCTTAAACCAATGTTCGTCGTCTTAAGGCAACTATGTTTCCTGCACAATGGAGTCTTCTCAGACCATGAGATACAAATACCCAATAATTTCCTTGCTTCCATTGAAACCTAATGGGAACACCTTAGAAACTTATACATTGTGCCCACTTTATTTCAAGAAGAAAGGAAACCATTTTGTTTTCTCTATCTTCCTCCTACATTTCAGGTATGCTTCCAATAACTCATCTCGATCTGGTTCAATTCTCAGTGTTCTCTTCATTCTTTCCTTACAAAAAGGAGATGCAGGATTTGTATGACGATATTTTCCTCAGTCTACAGAGACACGATTCACGATATGATGGTAATGAGGTTGACCAAGAGTTGATGGAAAATTATGGTCATGATGATTTAATTGTCATGATTCGATTTAACAATTCATGTAAGGTAATGATCGATGTGATATGTTTTTCAATGATGGATATTCATGTATTTTGCAGTGGAGGATTATGTAATGATTCCATATTGAGTAATGGAAAGGTTTTCAATTCAGTGCATGTGCGATGGTTCAAGGAGATATAATCATGGTTAAAGAATTTAAATTCAAAATGTTGCCATAATATTATAATTTCCAAATTTGATGAAAAAAAAAAATATTAATACCTTACTCAAGCTTCAATTAAATGGAATTCCCTTTCTTCTTATTTCTACTAGCTCTGTTTGAACCATACTTCTTTTGAAAGTTCTAACTTATTTCGTTCGGTGAAAGGAGTGTGTTTTGAATTGGAGTTTTAGAAGAAGACTTTGTATCATGGATGACTTAATGGATAATGTAGATCTACATATAAATATGGTAGCAATCCATATGTACTCATGGTATCATACTGTTCCTTTAATAGAATCGAGATCCTCTACCCTTTATTACTCAAACAATATGTAGCGATTGTGAGAATCAAAACCACTGTATTCAAATAATCCTGGTAATAAAAATGTTACTAGAACAAGAAAAAGAACATGAAAAAGAACATGAACATTTCTACAAGAATTTGAAGACTAAAATTTGCATGCTTGATCTGCTTGAAATGCTACACAATCTTCATCCTTACCCACTTTTTTACATTCATTTTCATGTGAATAAGTTACTTGAAGTTGAACATGGAGGGAAAACATTGGATTATCGACCATTAAGGATGTTGTTAACCAATGCAAGATCTCTCACCAATAATGTAAATGAGCATTGACGCAACCCGCCCCTCCTCAGACGGTCGCTCCACCAGGACCTTCTTCTCTTCACAGGCCCGAAGAGTCACAACTCTTCCAACTCCCTCGGGAGTCCTTTACCCACAGGACACTTCACTTGGCGATCTTCTATTCGTGTATCGGGCTATCGGGTCTCGCGATATCGCGAGGTTTTTGGCACTGTCCTCGTGCAATCAAACGCCGAAACCCTGATCCCCGATGGTCAACGATCAGTACTTCGGGATGCTGCCACTCGCGATGCCGATTCCTTGTATTTCGGAACCCCGAGTACCGAGATGCCGATGCCACGTGTTATACTCCACACGGCCTCCGTAGGACCCGTCGCAACCCGGGACTTTGCTGTCTCTCTGTGTTGCTTTCGACTTCGTGACTGCCGAAGTACCGAGTCCCGAAACCTCGGGATCTCGTGCCACCTGTCCTTCTAGTTGATTGACGATTCCGCTTTAATCGGGGAATCACAGCTTGTGATCTCGACGTGCATGTAACTCTTGCACTCGCCAACCCTAATCTGCCGAAATACGATAACAGTCTTGTTCCGCCTGCGCTTGGAGGTAAATTCTCTTCCAAGACTTCAAGTCGTCGATTCTCTTCCTCTTAAAGAGTTCTCCGCTTCACCACCTTCACTCTGCACGAGCTCCACTTGGGTCTGTTCCTCCAATGAAACAAAGGGGCAACCCCTCCTGAGATTTTATCAACTCGGGTTCCTTTAGAGTTTTCTCGAACACGCTCACTGTGCTCAGTCTTCAACCACTCCCAACGGGGATGAAGTCTTCCGGTTCCTGTGCACTCACACTCGCACCAGCGTCAGCCTTTCCCTTCTCAGAATTGCTACTGAGACTCCGCGTCCAACATGCACTCACCTGCTCGGCTCGAACGACACAATTCGACTTCTGGGTCTATGAGAATAAAAGCTCAACTGCTTAGTCCTCTCAACGCACTCTATGCGGAGGAATTCGACTGCACCCTATGTAGGAATTTCCTGGCTTAAGCAGAGAAACAATTGAACCTCATTCCCTAAGGTTACGGACCTAATATGCAATCACATATGCCGCATATAGAAGATAAGCATAAAAGGAAGAAAGCATACAAAAGCATAATATCAACAACACACAGAGATCAAACACATCCATGGAATTGAATCAAGCTTTCCTATTAATTCAATGTCTATACATGGAGGTTTCTCTACAAGCTCTCTGCTCTGCTCTTCGTTCTCTTCTAATGCTGAATAATAAATCAATTACACAGGGAGGGTGCCTATATTCGTTTTCCCTCCTGGAAGATGAAACTGTCTAATCTACAACTAACCCTATCTACCAGCATTTAAAACTGTTAATTGCATTCTTATCTATTCTATATTACAAGTGCGCTCAGCTTTGAATGCCTTTAGAGAAACGGTGGCGCAACAATACCAAGGTAAAATTCAAAATCAAAAAGGTTGCTGGCTTGTCCAGCTGTCATCTTCTTTTCTCCTCGCGCTGGTTCATATGATGAATTGTGGATGCTCCTGCATCATACTCCTCGGCTCGAAAGATTTCATGGGCTCCTATCCATGAGCTTTTGTACACTATGCCCATGTTTCAAAATCACTTCTTTTGTCTCCCAGCTGGCATCCTCCACTGGGTGATCTTTCCATTTCACCAGGTATTCAAGATACTGCTT
>SNQJ01S0004402.1:65376-80210 GCA_010110895.2 Picea sitchensis
CTGCTCGTTTATCCAGTATGCACTCCATCCTCGGTTTCTGTGCAACTGGTAATTGTTTCTGCCACTGGATCACTGGTTCCTCAGCACTCCCAGCTCCTGTATCTTTGCCCTTATATGGGTATAAATCCGAAACGTTGAAAATCGGAGATATCCCAACGCCCTCTGGCAACTCAAGCTCATATGCATTCTGCCCAAATTTCTTCAGGACTTTACACGGCCCAATTTTCTTCATCTTGAGCTTGTTATATGTTCCCCTTGGGAACCTCTCTTTTATCAAGTGCGCCAGAACCATGTCTCCAACTTCAAACTGAAGTTGCCTCTTTCTTTGGTCGGCCCTGCGCTTATATTCTTGGTTCGCCTTCTGCAGTCGCTACCTCACCTCTGCGTGAAGTTCCTGCATTGCTTCAGCGAATTCTTCAGCTCTCGCACTGCTAGTTTCATCCTGTTATGGCTCCCTGAGCTCAGACACTCCTCTCGGTTGTGTCCCATACAAAATCTAAAATGGGCTCTTACCTGTACTCCGATTCACCGAATTGTTGTACGCAAATTCTTCCTGTGGTAGGATCTGATCCCAACTGTTGTGATGCTCCGTCACTAGGCTTCTCAACAGATCCCCTAAGCTTCTGTTGACCACTTCTGTCTGCCCATCTATCTGCGGATGGTAAGCAGAACTGAATGCCAAGTCGGTCCCTAACTTCTTCCATAGCGTCCTCCAGAAGTGACCTATGAACTTCGTATCCCTGTCCGAGACTATGCTTCTTGGCAATCCATGCAATCGCACAATCTCTTTAAAAAACAAATTTGCGATGTGAGTCGCATCGCTGGTCTTATGACACGGTATAAAATGTTCCATCTTCGAGAATCTGTCCACCACTACAAAAATGGAATCGACTCCTCGCTGAGTTCTCGGCAATCCCAAAACAAAGTCCATACTGATGGCTTCCCATGGCCTCTCAGGTATGGGTAACGACTGATAGAACCCTGTGTTCTATTTTCGGCCCTTTGCATGTTGACATACCCGACACTTGTCAACAAATATTTTAACATCTGCACGCATGCCAGGCCAAAAATAGGATTCATTCAGCTTGGCGAATGTCTTGTCATGTCCAAAATGACTTGCTAAGCCTCCGCTGTGTTTTTCCTTTACCAAATTCTCTCTCATAGAGCAATCTGGAATGCACAATTGATTGCCCCGAAACAGCAATCCATCCTGGATCAGGTAATCAATCCACGGACTCCTATCCCTGAGCACTGGGTTCTCGGCTGCTTCGTACGCCTCGCCAAAATCTGCGTCACCTGCATACATGTCCTTTAAATTTTCAAAACCTAAAGTTTTGACTCTGAACTCCTGTAGCAACAAGCACTTTCTGCTTAAGGCATCAACTACCTTGTTCGCAGTCCCCGAAATGTGCTTTATCACAAATGTGAAATTCTACATGTACTCTACCCACTTCGCATGCTTCTGATTCAACTTCTCCTGTTGACTCACGAACTGCAATGCGTGATTATCGCTGTACAAAACGAATTCCTTGGGTATCAAGTAATGCCTCCACTTTTTCAACGCCTGTATGATGGCATAGAAATCCTTATCGTACGTGGAGTACTTCAGCTTTGCATCATCCATATTCTCGCTGAAATATGCAACAGGTCTGTCATCCTGACTCAAGACCCCTCCAACAACATACCCACTAGCATCACACTTCACTTGGAAGGTCTTCCGAAAATCAGGCAACACTAACACTGGCTGCTCGGTTATCTTTTGCTTCAACAGATTGAAGCTCCTTTCAGCCTCGGCTGTCCACTGAAAAACTTTATGCCGCTTTTTCACAGTATCCATCATTGCGGCGCTAATCCCACTAAAATTCTGAATAAATTTCCTGTAGAAGCTTGCCAAACCATGGAAGCTCCGTACCTCAAAAACATTCCTCGGCGATGGCCAATTCCTGATTACTTCAACCTTCTCAGGATCCATCTTTAATTTGTTAGCCGAGATTACAAAACCCAAATAAATGAGTTCTGTCTGCATGAAGGAACACTTCTTCAAATTGATCAGCAGCTTCTCCTGCTGTAATCTTCGAATCACAATGGCCAAATGCCTCAAGTGTTCAGCCTTGGTCTTGCTAAAAATTAGTATATCGTCCAAGTACATGACCACAAATTTGCCAATGAATTCCCGCAGGACTTCATTCATCAGCCTCATAAATGTGCTTGGCGCGTTTGTCAACCCAAACGGCATAACCAGCCATTCGTACAAACCCTCGTTTGTTTTGAATGCCGTCTTCCATTCATCTCCCTCTCTCATCCGGATCTGATGGTATCCGCTCTTAAGGTCTATCTTTGAAAAATAATTTTCCCTGCTTAGGCAATCCATCAAGTCATCCATTCTCGGCAGTGGAAACCTGTACCTGATGGTAATCTTATTTATCGCCCTAGAGTCTGTACACATCCTCCAGCCTCCATCCTTCTTCGAACTCAGTACTGTCGGAACATCACATGGACTCAGACTCTCTCTCACTAGTCCCGTATCCTGCAGATCCTGAACCTGCGTTTTGACTTCCTCGTTCTCCTAAGGCGTCAACCTGTACACTGCCTTATTTGGAAAACTTGCTCCGGGTATGAGGTCAATGTGGTGACTCACACTCCTCATCGGTGGTAGCGAACGAGGTAGTTCGTCCACGATGATATCAGTGAAATCTCCAAGCAGTTCCTGAATATCCTCTGGCAAGTCGTCCACTCTTGTGCTTGTCAGGACAATTCTCGGCTTCCTGACAACAAATAATTGTGGATCCTCATCCTTCTCCAGCTCTGTGAGAAGCTCTTTCCCACTCATGAGAAGTATTGTGCTGCTAGCTTCTGGTTTCACTCCTTTATCCCTTACCGGCAGCAGTTTATGAATTCTCCCATCCTTCTCCAAGGTGTATGTGTTCATCCTTCCGTCATGAACAACATTTTTGTCATATTGCCATGGTCTTCCCAATAATATGTGACATACGTCCATGGGAATGACATCGCACAGAATCTCATCACGATAGTTCCCAATTTTAAAATTAACTAAGCATTGTTTAGTGACACTTACCCGGTTTCCTTTCTGTAACCACGAGACTTTATATGGGCTCGGGTGCTTAGTTGTCGTCAGCTCCAATTTCTCCACCATCTCGGTTGAAACGAGATTGTCAGTGCTCCCACTGTCAACTATGACTTTGCACTTCCTGTCCTTGGCTGTACAAGCCGTTCTGAACAGTCTGCTCCTCTGCACTGTGCTGTCCACCTCTTTCTCAGGTGCCAAAAGAATTTTGTGCGTCCCAAGCGATCTACCGCTGTCAGCATCTTCGCTTTCAGCATCACGCCTCTGCGCCTCAGTGATGTGAGCTTTTTCTCCATCCATCTTCCTCTCTGGACAGTCAATAGCTTTGTGACCATCTTTTCCACAGGTAAAACATGTGATAATTCCTCCTCTACCTCTTCCTCTACCTCTTCCTCTACCTCGGGTACGAGGAAATGTATTTGCATCAGCGTAGCCTCCTTGCTGATCATCTTGCTGTCTCCTCGGCTCAGCAACTTGTTGTCTCTGCTGTGAGGTTCCACCCCTTTCAGCTTTTCCCTGAGGTCTCCGCCAATCCTCCTTGGGCTTCTGAAATTCTTTCTGGGCAACCGCTTTGCCTCTTGGCTGGCTTCTGCCTCGCCCTCGCTGTCCCTGCTTGCGGCTCATATTTTCTTCGGCTTTCAGAGCCATCTGGTACGCATCCTCAACTGTTTGGATGGTCAACATGCTCAGCTCATCCTGGATGTCATACCTGAGACCATTCAGGTATCTCGACACCTTTTCGTCATCACTCTCCCGATGACTAGCTCGAATGTTGAGCCTATAGAATTCTTCGATGTATTCTTTCACCGTCATCAGCTTCTGCCTCAGGTTCTGCATGCGCCTGAACAGGGTGATCTGGTAGTCTCTCGGAATGAACTTCGCCTTCATCTTGGCGATCATCCGATCCCATCTTTTGATCTTCTGTTTTCCTTTGGACCGCCTGTCCACCTGCAACTCGTCCCACCATAAGGCTGCATGTCCCTTCAACTTCGTGACGGCATGCCTTACTTTCTTGTCCTCTTCGATGTCTTCGTAATCGAAGTAGGTATCCAATGCTCGGATCCAATCTAGCAACTCCTCTGCGTTTAGACTTCCCTCATAGACGGGAATGTCCATCTTCCTCTTCGAGCTCATCCTCGAAATGGCTTTGATTAACCTCTCTGTCGAGGCATCTTCTGCTGAGACCTCTTCTTGGTCATGTTCAGCTTCCTCTTTAATCTCGGGATCGCTGTATTCCCCTGCGTCGGCTCAACGCCTTTGGGTGGTCTCCATATCTTCGAGTCTCGCCCTGAGATCTTGTATTTGACGCTCCATCTCTGGATTCCCTGCTGGCCTACCCCTTCTTCGCGCATCCCTGTCCTCACGATCAGGCGACTGCCTTTCTCTCTTGGGCGACATTATGTCTCTTCTGTCTCTGCTTCAGAAAACAAAGACAACCCCGGCTCTGATACCACTCTGACGCAAGTTGTGAGTATTAGAGTACTTTCCTTTCTCCTTCCCTTCTCTCACCTGCAATATACAGACAAGACTTCAGGGCTCTGATACCACTCTGACGCAAGTCGTGAGTATCAGAGTACTTTCCTTTCTCCTTCCCTTCTCTCGCCTGCAATATACAGACAAGACTTCAGGGATCTGATACCACTCTGACGCAACCCGCCCCTCCTCAGACGGTCGCTCCACCAGGACCTTCTTCTCTTCACAGGCCCGAAGAGTCACAGCTCTTCCAACTCCCTCGGGAGTCCTTTACCCACAGGACACTTCACTTGGCGATCTTCTATTCTTGTATCGGGCTATCGGGTCTCGCGATATCGCGAGGTTTTTAGCACTGTCCTCGTGCAATCAAACGCCGAAACCCCGATCCCCGATGGTCAACGGTCAGTACTTCGGGATGTCGCCACTCGCGATGCCGAGTCCTTGTATTTTGGAACCCCGAGTACCGAGATGCCGATGCCACGTGTTATACTCCACACGGCCTCCGTAGGACCCGTCGCAACCCGGGACTTCGCTGTCTCTCTGTGTTGCTTTCGACTTCGCGACTGCCGAAGTACCGAGTCCCGAAACCTCAGAATCTCGTGCCACCTGTCCTTCTAGTTGATCGACGATTATGCTTTAATCAGGGAATCGCGGCTTGCGATCTCGACGTGCATGTAACTCTTTCACTCGCCAACCCTAATCTGCCGAAATACGATATCAGTCTTGTTCCGCCTGCGCTTGGAGGTAAATTCTCTTCCAAGACTTCAAGTCGTCGATTCTCTTCCTCTTAAAGAGTTCTTCTCTTCACCACCTTCACTCTACACGAGCTCCACTTGGGTCTGTTCCTCCAATGAAACAAAGGGGCAACCCCTCCTGAGCTTTTATTAACTCGGGTTCCTTTAGAGTTTTCTCGAACACGCTCACTGTGCTCAGTCTTCAACCACTCCCAACGGGGATGAAGTCTTCCGGTTCTTGTGCACTCACACTCGCACTAGCGTCGGCCTTTCCCTTCTCAGAATTGCTACTGAGACTCCGCGTCCAACCTGCACTCACCTGCTCAGTTCGAACGACACAATTCGACTTCTGGGTCTATGAGAATAAAATCTCAACTGCTTAGTCCTCTTAACGCACTCTATGCGGAGGAATTCGACTGCACCCTATGCAAGAATTTCCTGGCTTAAGCAGAGAAACAATTGAACCTCATTCCCTCAGGTTACGGACCTGATATGCAATCACATATGATGCATATAGAAGATAAGCATAAAAGGAAGAAAGCATACAAAAGCATAATATCAACAACACACAGAGATCAAACACATCCATGGAATTGAATCAAGCTTTCATATTAATTCAATGTCTATACATGGAGGTTTCTCTACAAGCTCTCTGCTCTGCTCTTCATTCTCTTCTAATGTTGAATAATAAATCAATTACACAAGGAGGGTGCCTATATTCGTTTTCCCTCCTGGAAGATGAAACTGTCTAATCTACAGCTAACCCTATCTACCAGCATTTAAAACTGTTAATTGCATTCTTATCTATTCTATATTACAAGTGCGCTCAACTTTGAATGCCTTTAGAGAAACGGCGGCGCAACAATACCAAGGTAAAATTCAAAATCAAAAAGGTTGCTGGCTTGTCCAGCTGTCATCTTCTTTTCTCCTCGCGCTGGTTCATATGATGAATTGCGGATGTTCCTGCATCAAGCATCAAGGTACTTCAATGCATCCTTCCAAGTATGAATAGATGTGTTGGAGTCAAGTAACTTGCAGGATCTAGAATTTAAGGGGCATTGATGCACCCCCACTATTTTTAGCAAGATAACTTTCCATTAACGCATACAAATCTCAAAACATTTTAACAATATCTGATCTCGGAGCCCAGATAAAGGGTTGGAGTCAATGTCCCAAGATTTTTATATGGAGGGCCTTAGTGAATCGCCCATCATTCAATGCTAGAACCATCAAATGATTCAATAATTTGAAAAATCAATCATCACAAGATACAATTTTATTTGGGAACCTCACCATCAAGAAGCTTGGTTTTCTAGTAAGGTTATATCCCAGGTGCACTAAAATTCCTAGTTTTCACAACTAAGCACTATTTTATCTTTACTTATTATTATTATTATTATTATTATTATTATTTGGTTTTATTGAAAATGCAATAACTAAGAAGAGGAATAATGTGGAGAAACCCCCTCACCTACCATGATAATTTCAACTTGATCCATGATATCCTTGACAAACTACCATTTAAATTTGAGATTTTGATATAACTTGAGCTTGTGTCTATTAACCAAGAAGGATACCTTATCATCATATATATTTTGAATCTTAACAGATCTATTATTGAAGACAACTTCAATTTCATAGGGGAAAATCCAACAAGTGTTAAACTTTCCCTTGAAGTCCTTAAATTTGGAATCGAACAAAAGTGCCTAGTCACCTACCTTCAAATATTTCTTCTTAATGCATCTATCATGCCATTTTTACCTCTATTTCTGGATGAGATCAATATGTTGGAAAGATTCATGATGGATTTCGTCCAACTCATTGAGTTGAACAATTATTTCCTTATGTGCCTTGGCCAAATCCATCCCAAATTATGCTTCCATTTGGAAGGTTTTGATTTGAAATTCTATGGGAAGAAGAACCTTTTTCCCATACACTAACTCATATGGGGAAAAACAAGTATTACTCCTCCATGTTTTCCTATAAGCCAACAAGGCTTATGGAAGTCTGTCTTCACAATACTTCTTGTGTAATTGTACTATCTTTGTCATAATTCATTCCAAAACCTTATTTGTTGACTCCACTCTCCTATTGGCTTGTGGGTGATATGGGGAAGATTTCATGTTCTTAATGAGATAATTTTGAGTAATTTCCTGCACCAATATAGATTTAAATTGATTTCCTTGGTCAATAACAATTTCTTTGGGTACCCTGAAATGAGTAATAATATTGTCAAACATGAAATAGACTACTAATATTTTTGTTTCTATAAATAAATCCTTTGCTTCCATCCATTTTGTAACATAATTAATGTAGACTAGAATGTAATTCATACCCTTGGATGGGGGGTTGATTGGCTCTATGAAGTACAAGGCCAATTTTTCAAAGGGTCATATAAGGACTTGCGGCTGAAGTGGCATCTCATATGCTTGAATTGGATGGCCCATACTTTGACAACTATCACATCCTCATACATACCTCTTGACATATTGAAAGAGAGTAGGAGAAAAGTATCTTGAATGGAGGATCTTGTAGGTTTTCCTTCTATATGCAAAGTTCCGCTGCAAGCTTCATTGTGACATGCTTTTAGTATGTTGGACATTTCATCTTATCTCATACATCTGTGAATAATAAAATTAGGACCAGTATAAAATATATTCCCCTTAATCGAGGAGTATGGAACACTCATTTTTACAACCCTTTTATTCTCCTTAGGTGAGAACTAAGGTGGCAATTTTATTGTAGTAAGATAATTGGCTATGTCTACAAAACATGGTGAATTAGTAGACATAGAAAATATTTTTTCATCTAGAAAAATGTCATCAACAAGAATGTTCTCACTATTATTATCAAGGCTAGAGAGGATGTCTAATACTTGATTTTCCTTACATGGCCTATCCACAATGCTAATGTCAAATTCCCATAGTAGTAGAAGCCATCTAGAGATCTTCTTATTTGTAATAGGTTTGTTCATCAAGTACCTAATGGAAGAGTAGTTAGTATGAATACAAACTTTGTACTCTATGATCTAATGCCTAAATTTATTAATTGGATAAACCAATGAAATGAACTATTTTTCCTGTCACTTTGTAATTTAATTTAGCTCGAGCTAGATTCTTGCTTATGAAATAAATAACATAAGATAAGACATTTTCCTTTTGGACCAATAGAACTCCTATGGTTGAATCTGATGCATTGGTCGAGATATGGAATGGGAGGCTCCAATTTTTCACTCTCAATAATGGGGCTAAGGAGAGATTTTCCTTGAGTATATCAAAGGCATGTTGACATTCATTGTTCCAATAAAATTCAACATCTTTTGCAAGCAATTTGAATAGGGGAATGGATATCTTCATAAAACTTTCTACAAATTGTCAATAGTATCTTGCATGACCTAGGAAGATTCAAACTCCCTTTTGATTGGTTGGAGGTAACATTTTGACAATTACTTCTATTTTGGATGGATATATCTTTATTCCTGTAGCTAACACATGATGACCTAATACAATTCCTCTACTCATTATCATAAAATATTTCTCATTGCTTAATGGAATATTTCTCTCTCTACATCTTCTCAAAACTTTTTCAATATTGATTACAACTTACTCAAAATAATCACGAGTCATACATATATATTTCCATACAATCATGAACCAAATAAAAAAAATACCAAGTATTACTTGTTGAAATGTGGTTGATGCATTTCACAAACAAAAGGGAAGTAATTTGTAGGCATATGTCCCCCAAGTACATGTAAAATGTGTATTTTCTTGGTCTTCTAGAGAAACTCGGATCTAGTTATATCCGCTAAACCCATGAAATAAAGAAAATTGTTTCTTTTTTTCTAGTGTGTCAAGGACCTAGTCAATAAAAGGTAGGGGGAAATGATCTTTTAGGGTGGCCTTGTTTAAATCCCTATAGTCTATGCCTACCCACCATTTCCCATTATTTTTAGGAATGATCACTAATGGTGACAACCACTGGTTTTCTGAGATAGAATAAATGAAACCAACATTCAAAAGTTTATGCAGTTCACATTTCACTATTTCCCTCAAGGATGGATTAATTCTTCTATGTGGTTGTCTGAAAGGAGTGACATATTTCTTAATATATATGTGATGGATGCATGTGTCTAGGAGAATACATTTCATATAGATATATTCACATGCAAAGGTATCTTAAATGTTTCTTAAAGCATGGATTAATTTTCCTTCATGTGTATTGTCTAAGGAAGAATTTATAATTAATGTCTTCTCAGGAAAAATTTCAATAGTCTTATAATCAGATTCAAAACTTGAGTGTATGTGAAATATTGATGAAAAGGAAGAGGATAATTCCTCTTTGGTGCAATTCTCTTGAAAATTTTGTTCAAGGAGATAATCAATACAAGGTTGAGTGTGCGACGATGACTTTCCCCCCAAAATAATGTGGGAGATCCGAATTATTAATGTAATGATTAGTCAGTTTCTCGTCAATATTTTCCTTAAATCTCGTGGCTTCTGTAATAGTCAAAATGGGTTGAAAAACTTCAGCATTGTTGTGTTCATCAAGCCATTATGTGTATTCAATTTCATATGCTCATCTAATAGGGGGATATAGAGTACCTTGTTTGGTCTTAGTTCCATGTGTAATTGTCATATTCATAGACCTACAATCGATGATAGCATCAATTTTGGCTAGCCACAGTCTCTTTGGGATCAAAGGGTGCCCACCCATATTGGTTTTGGGTTATATGTATGACATAGAAATCATATGGGTACTCCCATGATTCCAGCGAGACAATCAAATATTCTAAAATACCCTTTGGCTTAAGTTTAGATTGATCAGCTAATTCAAACATAGTGGGTGCAGGGAGGAGATTATGAAGTCCCAATTGATATAGTGTTTCTAATGTCATTACATTTATCGTTGCACCCAAGTCGATTAGGGTGTTTTCAATTAGAGTCTTATTGATAATAATTTTAACTACAAGATTCCAAGGGTCCACAAATTTTTTTGTAGTGATTTCAATGGACATAAATCTTGATAATTTCCCTACAACTTATATGGTTGGGGGGTCGTTTTCTCATCTACCATGATTTTTAATGCATAAGTATCTAATTGTTATAGTTCAGATGTGGATGTCCTTTATTTCTTTCAGTAGGGGTATCTTAATACAAATATTTCTTAGTTCTAACACCAAATAAAACTTAGAAAGTATAATTGGTTTTTCCAGTGCCATCCTCTTTGAAAAAAAGCATGGGGGCTTCACCTTATTGACCAATATCTTATCACGTTCATTCATAAAGGGTTTTTTTAATTATAAAAAGTAGAGTCAATATATTGTAGTTATTGGGGGAGGTGGGGGGGAGGGAGAAGATGGGGACTATGGGGGTATTTATAGGTATTGGGGGCATAAAAAGGAGTATTTGGGGAAAATACGATATATATAGTAAAAGTAGGATTTTTTTATTGGAAAAATGTATTGGGAGGGGGGTTAAAAAAGAGTATTTGGAGAGATATTTATCAATATCTAGTGAAATTATGGTTATTCTTTAATATCCCATGAACGAACGTGATATGTCACAGGTTCATTGGGTGGAGACCCTGTGGAAAAAGGAGGTTGATTAGGCTATATTGATTGTTTCTTCTAAGAACCATTTTGTGGGTATATTTGAAATCGATAATCACTCTAAGATTGATATGGTAATGGATTTCGAAGAAATTCAGATTGGATAAGAGTCTCTTATACTTCGTTTTCATGGATAATTGTTGAGGATTTTTGGTTAGTAAGGTTCCGAGACCCTAGGTGAATTTATTGTAATTATAAAGGTGTGATATAATACGTGGGAAAGATTTGGAGATCAATCCCATACATGACATGAACTATCTTATTATTATTAGGATTTGGGATGGGATGGACAAGAATTAGGGTTGGACATGGAGGGTTTGGAGAAGTTTGTAATGAAATTTGTTATAGCTGGTTGATTTGTTGTTGAGGATCCTATGGGGGGTATGTATATGGTGGTGGTGCAGGATAAGGGAAAGTAGTTGTGCCATCATAGGATGGGTCACACCAACCTTGCTATCAATTCTATTATGGACTGGGCTCTGGGCTGAGGTGGCCAATGTTTCCATTACATAGGAGTGTTCCACATCTCATTATGAGAATAAGGAAATTGCGATGCAGGGTTTTGAGCCATAAATAAAGGTATGGGTTTCGATGATTTTTGTGTTTCCATCACATACAATGAACTTGAGTCACCTTTCTCTCCTTGATATATTTCCTCGATTCCTAGTAAGGAAGCATAGTCCTTGTTGGCATGGGACTCCTCGCAAATTCTAGAAACTTCAACATTTTCTAGTGGGCACTCCTTCCGATGATTCCTTCTTATTAACCTGAAAAACATCCAATTGTGAACTTAAAGAGATGAGAATATCATTTTTTTAATTTTCAAACATGTTACCAATTTTAGCCTTTGTGACCCCTATTCCTGCAACAAATTTTGTGAACATGGAGGTCACATCTATGGTGCTTCTACTAGTCTTGGAGTTTCCCTTTGAATATCACCTACATAAATCCCATACCTCATCATACGACAGTTAGGAAACATCACCTGATCCCATAATATTAATAACTTATAAACACTCATCCCTTATGCCTCTTAGAAGAATTGTTATCATTGTTTTCTTTCTCAGCTATCTTTGTTTTGATCTTTGAAGGTTATATTAAAATCGCTCCAAGTAGTCTTCCAAATTTTCATCCTCTTTCTGCATCATTTGAATATTTTTTCTTTGGGTTCTTTTCCCTTGTTGTGGTATTGATATTTATTCAAAAATTCTTTCTTCATCTCATCCCAAATTCAAATTCTATACCCACCAATGCCCATAAAGAATCAGAGGGTTGCAGGAAACAATTCTAACTTATGGGCAGTTATAGAGTAATCATAGCTTCTACAAAGAAAATCAAATGAGAATGAGAATGCATAGGGGTCTTTGCTAGCCAAACCATGGATATTTGGTAGAGAATATGGGGAAATGTTCTTCATTTATGTTTCTCCACGAGGATATCTGATCGGGAATTAAAAAGTGATTCTCTCTTCCTGGTTTTCACATGTTAGTTCTTTGTCTAGCATCTTATACCACAGAATAAGAGGATTTTATTTTCATACACACACTCATAGGTTGTTGCTTCTATCTATGGGTATTGAATCAATTCAGTTTGGAATTCGATGTCAAAATGCCCTTCAACAATAGGAGTAAGCATTGCTTCTACTGTGGGGATATCTTCCTTGACTAGGTCAAGTATGGAAAATATCTTAGGTCCCTCAACTCTTATTCATGAAGTTCCTCCTCCAACCCTTCCTCCCAGGGGGTTAGTGGAATGGGTGGCACTTGCAACACCACTAGATGAGGCAACAAGGTTGGGTTTCTTTTGAGATTTTTTTTTTTATCTCTAGTGCCCTTAGGATTATTCATATAGTCTTTATCATTCTACAAATTAAAACTACTAAAAATACCAACACAAAAACGGCCCATAGAGAATCACTAGAGTATTTTGCATAGGATTTCACCTCCCATCTTACTATTTCCACCTTCTGAGTAAAAAATATTGGTCCTGCAAAAACTAAAAGAAAAACATTGCACACTCTCTTGAGATTAGCTCCTTCATTGCTTTCCCGGTAATGATGTAATAATGTTAAGTGAATTATATAATAGTATTTTGGTACATTAATTGTCAATATGGGTTTGTAAACTTACAAAACACCATGCATAATATATGTAGAACACATATCAGAGACACACCATTCTAATAAGCTATGAAATAAAGTTCATAACTAGTTTCTCATCTAACAGTGGATATTCTAAGGTAGAATTACCGGTTGGATATAGATTTTATATTGAACACTACTTTATTGGATCCACTCTGTCAATTATATCGACAACCTTCAATTAAAACATAAGAGACATAATAAAAAAAAATTACATGCGGACAAGATATCTATCATGGGTAGTTTTCGATCACTGAAGAAAGGTGATCATCAATTGCATCAATTTGCAGCTCTTGACAATTATTGTCCAACAAATCACTAATTAAACTGTCAGGAAATCGAACATGAAACTTTTGTTCTTGCAAGCATTAGATAAACTACATAAATGAATAAAATTAAAACATTGATTAACTAGCCTCACTATAGAATTCTATTAAACTTTCTGCAAGTATCAAACTTACTGAAATTATAACAATAATGAAACCACACTTTATTCTAATTCATGAAATAAATAAAAGTAACTAGGGAAATACTTAGGGGGGCCTACCTTCTCTATGAATTATTCCCACTACACACTTACAAACCCAGAAACTTAGGAGATAAATGCATATAAACCTATCTTATATTCCATAAGCAATAGAGTACATGTATGTTGATAAGAGTCCGGTCTTTCTTCCTTCTTAATAATATTATCAATCTATATCTTCAAGCATGAATTCCCTCGATATTTATACAATGATACTCAAATTAAAACTAACAGTTCTTTATACATCTAATCATGTACAATCTACACCATTAGCTTAAAAAAAAACAATCGGAAAACACAATTTCATAATAAGTCATTATGTTATGATTTCATTACTGGAGGCATGAAATCAGAACAAAAATGTGCATGCTACATGATTTGGTTGAAGTGTTGACCATAAATAGTGCGCTTGTTGTTGTAGTGTTGGCCAAATTGGATGGTAGATGTCCATGTATACACATTTCTCCACAAAACCCATATCTTCAAATTAGTTGGAACGTTTGCGAATATCCTAATCGTTGAGGAAGTTAGAAGACTTGCTTAGCATGCTACATGACTATTCCAATAACTTCATCAACTTGAGAAATTAAACACATTTCATTCATCAAACAAGGAAAAAATGAAATACTTGAAAAAATGAAATACTTAGACAATGATAATTATCCTTAAGTTAAAAATGTGTTCTTGAAGGAAAAATGGTCAAACATATGTCGTTATAAAGTAATAGGATGGAAAATGGCAAGGTCAGTATTCGAGACAAGGTCATGTAGATTGTACCAAATACATCAAAACATAGACCCTACAAGATGACATCCAATTACTTTTCCATGAACTTTAAACAAAGAAAGTTCTCACAATATATATTGGTATACGGATGATATGAATAATGTACATTAAAAAAAACTTGTATTCCTTCTTTTCTATTCTCAAAGCATCCATGAAACTTGATCCAAAGAATATAGGATGATATATCCCATAAGAACTCAAGAAAACCATTGATTTAGACTCAATTGAGATTAGGGAACTTGATATTTTCTAATACAAAAAATAATCAAGATAGGAAACTTGATATTCGATCGCCACCTAAGTTTCATTTCTTCTACACATGCCCATATGAAACAGCATTTCCCCTGGCATTTTCCATCCATAGCCTACTGCTCTAGACACTCCTCCAACAATACTAGAAGTCAAAGATACTATTCTTAACATCATACCTGACTTTCTACTCTTAAGTGTAGACATCAAACCTGAACCATGATGGCCAT
>SNQJ01S0004402.1:89685-105812 GCA_010110895.2 Picea sitchensis
TCTCTCTACCCCCCATGTATATATTCCTCTCTCTCCCTCTAGATTCTCACACACTATAGCACATTTGGTAAATCACAAGGAAAGAAATGGCCTTGGTCTAGACATTCCAAGACCTATACCAAGACCTAGACATAAAAATACCTAGACCTAGATGTAGACCATAGACCATGACCTATACCATATAACATGACCTAGACCTATACGATGACCATGATGTAGGACATGACATAGACCTAGAGATAGAACTAGAACATGACCTAGACCATGACATATACCTAGAGTTGGACCTATATCATGACCATGAACATTACCATGACCTAGACCATGAACTAGATCTTTACCTAGACCATGACCCAGAACCCCCTAGATCCATCTAAGCCTAGGAATAACCTATACTCTACCCTTACCCCCCTCCACACCCAATCCCTAAGTGCACTATTCCTATACCTCTTGTTTAATGAGGATATTTTCTGGATATTACCATTCACCTACGGTTTAATAATGATTTCACATGGTTTAATGATGATAATGGTACATTCATTCTTATTTTTTATTTTAGTATAAGAATAATATTTTAGTGGATTTGATATTATTTATATGGAATATTTATGCTTCTTTGAATGTTTTTATTAATTCATTTTTAAATCAATTTATCTTTCACATTCCTTACCTTTTTGGTGATTTGATTTGATTTCATTGTTAGGTTTTCTCATGTCTCTCTAGTATTCCCCATTGTTTGATTTTATATTATCAAAAATCCATGATTGAGATTTTTTATTACGAGATTGGCATAGATTATGTATTACTAGAATACTTATCTATTTTTATGATTTTCAATATTAAACTTTTGTCATTGGCCATTTACATTCTGGTAGCAAGTGTAAAAGGTTAGGTTTCCTTGATTTCATATTGTTAAAAATCATTGTTTGACATGCCCTAGATTATGTTTGGCATAACAATTATCTATATGTACTTTCACACACACACACACACACACACTCTACCCCCTCCTCCCTCCCTCTCTCCCCCTCACTCCCGCTATCTCTCATCTCTCTCTCTCTCTCTCTCTCTTACATATACCTTATCTCTCCCACCTCTTTCTATCTACCCCCCCCTCTTGTTATTCCTCTCCCACCCTCTCAAACTCTTAAAAAATCCATCTCTACCTGCTTCTCTCTTTACCTCTTACATCTAACCCTATCTCTCTTGCTCACTATATCCCCCTCCCTTTCCCTCACCCACTCTCCCCACCTTTCTCTCTTTTTCTCTCACTAACCCCCCATCCCTCTCTCCCCACCTTCCTCTCACTCTATCTCTCTACCCCTCCCCTCGATATCCCTCCCCCTCACTCTCACACGCTCACTTTGTGTTCCCCTCTCCCCCTCTCACACTCTCTTTCTTTCTCTCTCTCAACTCCCTCTTTCTACATTGCAAGGAAAGAAATGGATTTGACCTATACATGTGAAGACCTAGACCTAGACTTAGACATAGCAATAACAATACATGAAAATACCTAAACCATGACCTATAAATATATGATAACCATGACCTAGACCATGACATATACCTAGAGCTATACCTATACCATGACCTAGATCATGACATACATCTAGCTATAGACCTAGACCATGACCTAGACATATACAATGACCATGACCTAGACCATGACCTAGACATATACAATGACCATGACCTAGACCATTACTTAGAGCTTCACCTAGACCATGACCTAGAACCCCCTATATTCATCTAAGCATAGGAATAACCTATAGTCGAACCATAACACCCTCCACACTGGAGCCGTAAGTGCACCATGCATATACATATTGTTAAAGGCCCCACAACCTTTCTACCCACATCTTGGTGCTCTAACCATTTCTCTATGCTTCAAAACACTTTCAATCCTAATCCCTTCGGTCCTAGATTTTCCCAAACCCATATACATATTTATTCATAAAGATGTTTGGTGTACAATAAATGATATATTTGTTGCATCAGGAGTGTGCATTTTCTCTTGTGACATGAAATCCTTAAGGTTGGGAACTCATCCCTGCCCAATAGGAATGTGAACATGCTTTAATGTGCATGTGTTATAGGAACCTGTGTTCATTATTGTTGGGAAATTTTATGTGCCAAGAACACTCCTCATCCTCATTTATCTCAAAAAATTGAAAAGGCTCGACATATTCCTGAAAAAACAGCTAGAACAGACAAGTTTTTGTTCTTTTTGTCTTGTTGTTTAATTCATAGAATTTTTTTTGCTATGCCAAGAAAGTTCTGGGAAGAATGGGAAGACAAATTTTCTCAAGTAGAATAGGAATTGTTGGTTGTGTCTTCTTGTGTAATACAAAAACAAATTTGTCCAATTGGAATTGTTAGTTGTGTTTTCTTGTGTAATAGAAAAATAAATTTGTAACGCCACTTGAATTGAATGGAAATGATCATGTATGGACTCTACCATTGTTTGTGTTAGCTCCCTGTAAATTTGTTTGGCTGAGAAAACAAGTGATAGAGGTAACGTACAGACCAACTTCAATAATGGAAACTGTCCTTTCCAACCTAGAGAGGGCTCTCTATGAGACTTAGTGTAACACACCTGACGCCTTAAAGGCTCTTTTAAGGGGTCGGGAATAATAATTACATTTTCCTTAACTATCTCAAATCATAAGATCGAGATTTTTTTCGCGCCCTTCTCGCACAGGACTTTCCAACCTCTTCCTCCATGCTCAAAACCGATCTCAAAATTGACAGGTATACCTCTCCCAAGTCTTCCAGAGTGCCAAGTCTCTAGACTGTGTGATTCTTACACCACACTTCCACAAAACATCAAGGGTTCTGATTTAATTCAGAACTCTATGCTTCGGTGAATTCCAAAGTACTCACAAACGCAAACCTCCGAAATGCAATCCTTCTGGAGTGTCAGATCTCCTGATACATGTCCTCCACTACTAATGGTTACGATCAACTCCGACACTTCGACCTTCGAGAGTTCTCAAATCTTGCGACGAGCCTTCCTCCGGATTGATAGATCTTCTAACACCTGTCCTATGAGATCGACGACTCAGGTGAACTCCAGTCTCCTGGCCTTCAAGATTTATTGTTTCACTTTTCTCCGAAGGGGATATCCTTTGAAGTAACAAATCTCCCTCCACACATCCCCAAATGATGGACGGTTGAGATCCTCTCCGTTACTCTGGGCTTCGGGGATTTTCAAAGCACCAAGATTCAAATCCTTCAAAGTGGATCTCCTCCAGAGTTAATGATATACTAACATGTGTCCTATTTGATGTATAGTTCAGATCCCCTCTGGCTCCCTACGACTTTAGGGGTCTTCAACCTTTCCCTCCTACTTCCTTCTGGTGTGTTAAACCTCTGGAGTATAGTATCTGCTTCCATGTGTCTCCCAGTGCCAACGACTAGGATAAACTGCGTCACTTCGAACCTTTTGGACTCTCTACAATACTGTACCTTGATTTATCTGGAGTATGAAGTCTTGGACTCCATCCTAGCCATTGGCGTCGGGAGACACATGGCACTAGATCCTGTACTCTGGAGGTTTAACTCACCGAAAGAAAGCAGGGTGGAAAGGTTGAAGTCCCCTTAAGTAAATCAGAATTGTTGATGTTCTGTGGATGCGTGGCATAAGAATCACGCAGTCCAGAGACTTGGTGCTCCATAAGACTTGGAAGAGGTATACATGGAAGTTTTGAGCTCGGTTTTGAGCATGGAGGCATAGGTTGGAAAGTCTTGGACGAGAAGGGCATGACATAAATCCCAAAGTTAGGATTTGAGATAGTTAAGGAAAACGTAATTATGATGCCTCACCCATTAAAAGAGCCTTTAAGGGGTCGGGTGTGTTACAAATTGGTATCAAAGCATGGTTACAACACTTGGCCTTCTTGGGCTCATGGACGAGTTGTGGAAAAAAACATATTTAAATGAATTTTAAGGGTGACACCCTATATTGACTCTTTCCTAAAGAGTCTGGTTAAATTTTTACTAAAGAAAAGAATGAAACTTTCTACTGCGTGTGTGTATTTCAAAAATATGAATTGTGTGTTGTTCAAAACGTAATAGACTATTGGCTAACAGTAAATGTTTTTTCAGCACTCAAGCAGTCAGTAAATCATGGAAAAACTGCAAGTATAAAGGATGGTGACGTGCCATGAAGTAGGGGATGAATCCCACAATAGAGACGAACAATATGACGAAAGGAGGGTAGTGGAAACCCCTCTAAATTTACCTGAAACTTCAAGGAGCCTCCTGGCCGAATTATAGAGTTGTAAGGTCGACAACGAAGGGTTGATAAAGGAGAAAGAAAAACAAATGGAAATTAATGTAGTCTTGATATAGATTTTATCCAATATACAGAGGAAGCTGTAGCATTGACCCACAACCAGTCAGGTGGACTGACGACACACAAAAATAAGTCAAAGTCCACCCGAGATATGAAAATGTGGTCCCATAAGTGGCCACACTAAGAGGAGTACCTCGAGTAAGGTCCAACCTAGATGTAGGAGACACTCATCGAGAGAGTCCTCTGGAGAGGAAACTAGAAAATCCGAGGGATATTCTAGTAGCAAATCTAGTTCACATTCTCAAAGGAAGGGAAAGAAGCAAAAGCATTCCAGAAGTCATGATCCTGAAGTGTTAAAGAAAGCCAAACCACCCTCTTTCGATGCATATATTAAGAAAGGGGAAGAGGCAAAAGCTTGGTTGCTTAGTTTAAATAAGTACATCAGATTCTGTGACTACTATGAAAACTTGAAGGCTAGAATAGCCATCTTCAACCTGAATGGAAAGGATTCCATTTGGTGGGAAGACCTTAGGAATGTGAAAGGAATCCATGAGAAGGACTTATCATGGAAACAATTTGAGGAATACTTCAAGAAGAAATATATGCCAGAAAAATACTTTGACCAGAAGACTAAAGAGTTCTATGAACTCAAGCTGGGACAAATCACTATAGATGAAGATATCAATAAGTTCCTTAAGATGACAAAGTATGTACCCTACATAAAGGATGAAAAGGTAAAAGTACAATGATTTATTATTGGATTAACTCAGTCCTACCAGAACATGATTGAGTTTGATGAGCCAAATACCTTAGAAGATACTATCCGGAAGGCAAGTTATTGTTATGAATAGTTCTGGGGGTTAGACTAAACCTCGCAAAGACTAGAAGAAGAAGAGTATCTTGGGATTCAAGAAGAAGGGGTTTAAATCCTCAAGATTTAAGAAATATTGGAAGAACTCTAGGATGAGCCTTCATACCAAAAGTGTGTATCAGTAGAATTTCCCCTCCCATAGTGGAAATAAACCTTTTGGAGAAACCTCGTGAAAGACTGATAACCCAAAGTGAGAACCCTTGAAATGTTGGGGTCGTGGAGAAGAAAATATGCAGGGAGATTTCCCACATAGACAAAAGAATAGTAGGAAAGTCTAAAACATCCAAGAAGATACCACAATAAATGATGTGGCTAGGAGCCTGCCACAGATTTATGAAGCCTCGGATAATAAACAAGATGACCACCAAGCCTTAGTGGTGGAGATGGAAGGTATGATCGCCAACCATCTAGTTTCTATTTTAATTTACCCTGGTTCTAATTTGAGTTATGTGGCCCCTCAAATTATTGATAAGTGTAAACTACAACCTATTAGACATGTTAAGCCATGGTTAGTACAACTAGCCACTGGAACCAAAAGGAAAGTATCATAGGTCATACCATCTTGCCAATTCATTATGGATGGATTTCCCACCCAAGCGACCCTTAACATACTTCCCCTAGGGTCTTATGACCTCTTGATTGGTATGGATTGATTACATGATTATAAAACTAAGTTGGACTATTACTATAAAACTTTATAATGTGTAAATGAAGAAGGAAGAAAAATAACCCTCCAAGGGATTCAAAAGCCTGTCTCATTGAGATGAATATCAACCCTTCAAATGAAAAATTATTGCAGAAAGGGATTTCCCCTATATGCAATACAGGTGTTGGAATCTTTTGAGGATGAAAAACCAAACCTAAAGGACCACCCATATTAAGAGAGTATAAAGACATGTTTCCTGAAGAGGTACCAGGTCTGCCTCTGAGAAGAGACATTGACTTCTCGATAGAACTTGCACCAGGAGCAGTGCCAGTGTCTAGAACTCCCTATAGGATGAGTACACTAGAGATAATTGAGCTCAAGATATAGCTAAAGGATATGACGAACAAAGGCTACATCTGACCCAGTGTGTCTCCATGGGGAGCACTAGCCTTGTTTGTGAAAAATAAATATGGCACACTCCGACTGTGCATAGACTATAGACAACTTAATAAGACAACCATAAAGAACAAGTATCCCTTACCAATAATCGATGACTTGTTCGACCAATTAGGGGGTGCTTCCATTTTCTCAAAGATTGACTTAAGGTATGGATACCATCAATTCCGAATCAAGGATGAATACATCCACAAAACAACCTTCAGGATAAGGTATGGTCACTATGAATTTGTGGTGCTGCCATTTGGATTAACCAATGCCCCTGCCACTTTTATGTGCTTGATGAATAATGTACTTAGCAAATTCCTAGACAGATTTGTATTGGTTTTCGTTGATGATATCCTAATATAATACAAGAAAATAGAGGAGCATGAAGAACATCTTAAATTAGTGCTACAAGTACTAAGAGAGCATCAACTCTACGCGAAGTTTAGCAATTGTGAATTTTTCCAAAAGCAAGTCCATTACTTAGGCCATGCCACTTCTAAAGAAGGAGTGGAAGTAGACCCTGAGAAGATCAGATCTATCATGGAATGGCCTACCCCAAAGGATGTATCTGATATCATTTCCTTTATGGGCTTAGCAGGATACTATATAAGGTTCATAAAAGGATTTTCCAAGATTGGTTGCCCAATCACTTCCCTTCAAAAAAAGGGGGTTAAATTCACTTAGACATCAAAATGTGAAGAAATATTTCAAGAAATTAAATACCTCCTAACCCACACACCTATGCTGAAGATTGCAGACCCTGATGATGACTTCCTTGTGTGTAGAGATGCCTGTAAGGAAGGACTTGGAGGAGTCCTTATGCAGGAAGGGTGTGTAATTTTCTATGAATCCAGAAAATTGAATGAGCATGAAATCAATTACGTGACCCATGATCTAGAGTTGTCTTCCATAGTGCATGATTTAAAAATGTGGAGGCATTACATCCTGGGTAGGAGATTTGTACTTATGACAGACCATTGTGGGTTGAGGCACCTATTTGATCAACCAAAACTCAATGTTATACAAGCTAGGTGGATGGATCTCCTTAGTGAGTTTGATTTTGAAATCAAACACATCAAAGGAAAATAAAATAGGATGGTCGATGCCCTTAGTAGAAGTGTGAAAATGATTCACCTGGAAGAGATAAGAACCTGTGAAATAGATGTCATGGAGAGAGTCAGGAATGCACAAGAAACAAATGCATTTTTCAAGACCATGATGTCATTCCTAAACCAAGAGCCCACATGGATGAAATATGAAAGCTATCAATTGTTGGATGAAGGCCTGCTGACCTACAGAAATAGATTGCATATTCCAAGTTGTGATGACTTGAAGAGGTTCATAATGGATGAACTACACAAGAGACCATATACTAGTCATCCAGGTTATTAGAAAATGATCATGGCCACTAGGAAACAATTCTATTGGCCTAGATTGAAAAGGGACATAGCTAACTATCTAGATAAGTGTCTATAATGCCAACAAGTTAAGGTAGAATACTGACACCAACAGGGTTGTTACAGCCTCTACCAATTCCATAATGGTAATGGGAAACCATCTCCATGGATTTCATCACGGTATTACCAAAATTGGTCAACAAGAATGATGCCATCATGGTAGTGGTGGAAAAATTGAGCAAGTCTTCTCACTTCGTTCCTTCCAAGTCAACTTGCAAGGAGATACATATTGGCGACATATTCATGACAAAGATACAAAATTTACTTCAAGCTTTTGGAAGTCCCTAATGTCTGGTTTTGAGACTAAATTGTTTTTTAGCACAACCTATCACCCTAAAACGGATGGACAGATAGAAATATTGAACCAAATATTAGAATACATGCTAAGGATGCATGTAATGCATCAACCTAAGAAGTGGGAAGACTAATTTCCATTGGTATAATTTGCTTACAACAACGGTTATCAAGAGTCATTGAAGATGATGCCTTTTGAAGCCCTCTATAGTAGACAGTGAAAGATTCCAAATAGATGGAGTAATCCAGTGGATAAAATTACAATCAGACCTGACATGCTGAAAGAAATGGAACAACAATTAACTCAAATTAAGAAAAATATGAAAACTTCTCTGGATAGACAGAAGAGTTACGTCGACAGAAAGATAACTCCCAGAGAGTTCAAGACAAGAGACCATGTCTATCTTAGAATTAGACCCAGGAAGAGTTCCTCGAGAATGGGAGCTTATGCCAAGCTGGAACCCTGGTATTGTGGACCCTTTCAAATCTTATATAGAGTGGGATATGTAGCCTATAGGCTAGCATTCCATCCCACAATGAAGGCACATAATGTTTTCCATGTTTCATTATTGAAGAAGTATGTACATGATTCTAATCATATAATTGACTGGTCTGTGATTCAAGTGGAGCCAGAGGGAGAATCCCTGCCAGAACCTCAATGCATACTAGACAGGAAGGAAACCTCACTCAGGAACTGAAACATTGAACATGTCAAGGTGCAGTGGAAACACTTTGGCCTAGATGAGGCTACGTGGGAGAGGGAGGATGCCATGAAACATGCATATCCCTTTTTGTTTACTTATGTACATGTAGAGAACAATAAAAAATAGAACATCGAGGACGATGTTCCTTTAAGGGGGAGGGGATTCTAAAACCCCTATTTCCACTAGTTTGTAAATATAAATATATTGGCCAAGAGACTATGGAAAACTCAATATGTGTGAATGTTTGATTTGATGAACCTTTGTATAAAAGTTCAAGGAATGTAATTTATGTTATTAATAGAAATGGATAAGTGTTGCATGATTGCTGAAAGCGGGGGTTTTCCAAGATATACCATAGATGCTATGAGATATATAGTGAGGGGAACCATGAACGGTTGAGATAACCCCCACCAAACCAGTACCTTGTTGTATTTAATTGCTCAGGACCAGAACGTACCTCTAACCCAGGGATGAATTACATTCATGATGGTAGGTTGTAAGACCTCCTCAAGAGTTAATGAGGGGATGGGGCAGAGAGCCGATCTGAAAGTCTTCCAGACTTGACCACGAACTGGGAATTTGGGCCACAGATAATCTTTCCGAGGAAGGAAAGAAAGGAAAGCGTGGTGGGCAGAGGAAGACATGCAAAGAGAAGAAGAGAAGAGAGACTAAGCTCTCAAGTTCGAGGAAGAACTGAAGAAATGAACGTGTTATGGTCACATGATGTGGCTAGCAGGGTTATGATACAAGCTGATAAATGAGGGTGTTGAGTCACTGAGGAAGTACTCAGGCAGGCCTCCTTGCTTGGTATAGAGAAAACCCGTTTCCAAGATCTTGTGGGAGGACGAGAGTAACCTTCGTCCGTGACTGTTGCTGAGTTGAAAGAAAGAATTCTCTCTCAGAGCATCATGGTCTAGCTCGACGATGGCCAATGGTAAATCTGTTAGGAGTGACGGAGCCTATGGTTGGATGGAAACAAACACCTCTTTCAATAGTCGCATCACATCGTCTGGTTCTGATAAGTGTTTTCATACTTTGTTCACTAAAATGGAATAATGGATGAATGCATGTATTTATTTGTCTATAAATGGTTTATGTATTGAATGGTCCAGCTATGTATATGCCTTGTCTTCTTGTGAACTTATGCTTCTGATTAATCGTCTATATGCCCCAGCTTAGCATTCGAGGAATATTGGGATGTAAACCTATAGAAGGGATAGGATAGAGAGCATTGTGTGAATCTGGTTGTGTCCATATGAAGAGGATATCTTCTTCAGACTCCTTACTGTGAAACTGAGATATTATTCCCAAGTCCTCAACAAGTTCATGATGAGGAATATGTGTTTAACTCGCAAGATTTTAGAAGGACCCATGTGACCAACACCCAAGAAACCTGTGTTAAGCCTAAAGGAGCTAAGTCCTTCTAGCTTTGGAACTCCAAAAGTCTGGGACTTCGGAGTATTGTCGGCCCAAATAGTCACAAATGGGTTGAAGGTGACCGAGAGTCACAGTTACCTGAAAGGTCGACCAAAATTGGGTGGTTTCCCTAATGGTTAGAGCAACCTATCCTACTGACTAAACTGAGATTCAACTCCCCATCGGGAAGTAGCACGAGCCACCAATCGAGAATGTTTGGAGGTCCCCTCATCCATTGGATCTACAACAAGAAGACTTCGGCTAAGTTATACTTCGGGAGAATAGAGATGTTATAGCATCAAACTCCCCGAACATCGAAGTTGCGAAGTAAAGGAAAGTCATAGATTTGGGGAAGATCGTTAGGAGCCCTTCCTACTGTGCGATCATATAGGAGGAGGGACCCGCACATGGTACTTTGGTGAAGTCCTGCTTTGGGAAAATGGAGTGGCAGTGAAGCCAAAACCCCCGAAGGCCGGCGCTATGAAGTGACCAGGACTGTTGATCTGGGGATCCTTCGGGTTCTCTCCCAGCTGTCTGATCTATGATGAGGTCAACCCAATGTTGATCGCTTCGGGAGAATGGGGGTATTGTAACGTCAAAACTCCCGAAGGTCGGAGCCATGAAGTAACCAAGACCATAGATATAGGGATCCGTCAGGATCTTTCCTAACCGTTAGATCTGGGTTGTGGTCAACCTGATCCTAGCCAAATCTGGGAGAAAAGAGGAGTTTTGCATCACAAAAATCCTGAAGGGCGGAGTTGGTCAATGTCGGGCTTGGCACAGTCCAAAAAGATCATTTTGTAGTCCAAAAGGAGCCTAAGAGAAAATAAACCAAGGGATTATCACGAGACCACAACCGAATGATGCAACATTTCAAAGGCTTTATGTACCTTGAGATATGGACAACTCAGATGTACGTCGCACGCCCAACATTCCAAATTACTAGTTTTTGATGTTCCCTCATTGGAGTTCCCTGGAAACCTAATCATGATCACCTTGAATTGACACCTTCGAATGACGGTTCATATTCGCTTTCAAACTTATTTTAGATGAGACCAATCAATCTCCTAGATCACATGGCGTTATTAGTCGTGCCCTTGAGAATATAGATGATCCATATCTAATCTTGTATTTTAAAGCCTCCCAGCTAAGGTTCATGTCAACATGCCAATGAAGTATTGTCAGAGCCAATCAGAGGCTTCCATGTGGAAAGGTGGAACCGACTGCATACACAGGTAAATGTCTCGAATTTGAGTGACACATGTCCTACTTGTACACCACATAAGAGCCAGTGTGAACCCGTGAGAAGGAACCACATGTCTAGGGTGACGTTAGCATGATGACTTGTTCATGCCTTAGTCTATTTTCACTTTTGACCATGCAAGATCCATGAATCTCAGTCATCCTTAGATCTTCGATGAATGATCTAGATTCACTTTGCAGTTCCATTCTTATAGTCCCATTTTAGATGAATCCTTCAACACTCTGAATGTGAACCTATGATGGACGATCCAAATATGCTCTTATCTGTGGTGCCAGATTGATGATCGCTGAAATTCTTTTTTTGACGTTCCTCATGGGTCCGGGCTTTGGATATCTTCAATGGGTGCACCTTCGATGGACGATGAATATTTGGCAAAGGAAAGTGAGATCAATGACCCACGATCCTTCATAATTTGGCAAAGGAACTAAGAATGGATGCATGTCCCTGGTGACATATGCATGAATTCATTACCATTAGGAGACCTATCATACCAATAAGAATATTTCACGTGGACATGTGGAACCCACCACAGACATAGGTGAATGTCTCGAAATAGGGTGACACATGTCCCATCTATCTTCCATATTAGCGCTAGTGGTCTCGGCGTCCCCTCGTCAAATTCATGTTTTAAGTCCAGACCCCTACCCCTCCGATGCGATCCTCCACTGGATGACCTAGATATGATCTCGTGCTTTTTTTCAAGTGAGACTGATCAACGGTCCAAATCTTCTCTCGAGCCTCAAAAGAATATGGGTTAGGTGTCGCATCATCCCTCCAGTGGAGCCCTGTCAGAAGAAATCATACATTGCCACATGGACATATGGAACCTGCCGGATCCACAAGTGAATATGTCTAAAGTGGGTGACACATGTCTTGGCTAGATGCCTCGTTAGCACCATCGTGGGACCAATATAAGGCTGTCATGTGTCCAACATAAGTAAAACAATTGTTTCCTTAGACGTTTTTGGCTTATGGTTTACCATAGATCAGTGGCTCCCCTTGTTTTGGTGAAATATGGACGACGAAGATCATGGTGGATGTCATCATTAGCAAAATGCGATGACCATTCATTGACATAGGTTTTTCCCCAATTATCGATGCCTCAATCGTCGATACACCAAGAATCAAGGTTGTCTTTTGATGACGTGAAGTCTCATGTTTAAATATCAATGGCCGAGATTTCTCGTTGGTTTTGATATGACAACAACTGAGTCTTACAATTTCTGTAGATTTGATTTCAAGTGCCCATCCAATAGAAGAAATGATTGCAGGTATTTTTTAGGAGCGCTGCGTGATTGATATTTTGGCTGGTAGGTTTCTAGCTTCTCCACAATAATTCTCTATAACAGATTTTCACCTAGGTGAAGGTAAACCAAATTTTACCAAAGGAGAAACCATTCAAGAATCAAGAAGCAGTAAACCTTTTTAAGAAGATGGAAATTGTTTCAAGAAGCAGTTTTAGGGAATGAGTGAGAGAAATAAAAGACAATGAAGGAGTTCATTGCTAGGGTCGACACTTTGGGGAGTTAAATACTTTCATGTAACGAAATTTGTTCAACCATAGAAACCTCGAGCACAGTCAATTGGTAAATGCAACAAGAAACCAAAGATTCATCCCCTGTGTTTAAGTTCTAGTCCGTAATTCTTCTACTGTGTTTGTGTTCTTGTAAAGAATCTCCTCCCACTTCTCTTTTTTTGTACTAGATATGATTTATGAAATCTCAACTAGAAATCCATTCACCCTGTTCAATGTTACTGTATGATGTCTGGTAATGACACATAAGTGATTTCCTCTAAATGTATGACTAGTTCTTGCCATTTCTTTATACATTTGAATGATATCCAGAGGGCATCCCCATGTATTTAGATGTATGAATATGTTAACTGTTTGAAGAATGTTGTTTTATTTGTATACACCTGTTAGAGTTGTTGAATTCTTAATTTCTCAACATGTTGTTCTATTTGCATAAGCTACATGATTCATTCTCAATAGTGCCCTGAATGTTTATCTATTTTTTCTTTCAATTCATCATTTAATCTCCCTTTTATACTTGACTCTCTGAAACACTCATGGACAAATTCATATGATAGCTGAGAGCATTTGTCAGATGAGTTGAGAACTGTTTGAGGTCCTTGGTTTTAAGACACAGAGGGAAAAACTTCTCAAAACTGCACAATTATTTTTCTGCAAATATAGCCTTAAGACTCATCCTAAGTCATGGTCCATAGGTGCATTGACATCGTTCCATTAACAACCTGGAACATATTGAGGGATAACATGTTGATTTTTCATAGTTAATCAAGAAGAAAACCCCACTTGAGGAGTATTACATTTTTTTTTATATCCAATATCCATGTGATCCATATATTAATATATTTTTGTGAGAATGTTAATTGGGTATGGTTTGGATGGTTGAGAGGAATGATCGTTATCCTCTCCACTCTTAAAAATGACATAAATTTTGTATAAATAAAAGTTATATATTTTGAATGCTAATTAGATTTCTTATGTTTCATCATTTTACACTATATTCTAATAAGTTGTACATGCATCTCAAATAATTCCTCCTAATCAAGAGTTTATTGTTTTTTTAGTTTTTCATTACATCTAATGTATCATAAAATGGAAACATTAACTTGCACTAACTTGTTTTACTTAATTTTCTTATTATTATAAGAAAATCTAATTTTTTTTACTTAATTTCTTCTTCTTATTATTAGAGAATCCAACTTGAGTGAAAATAAGAAACCTTAATTTTATATAATGGTCTTTTCCAATCATTTGTAATGTTTTAGATAGATTTATTAAATATTTCCTTGAATCTAAAAGAAAAAATTGTTGTTACTAACCATTGTTGTTTGAACATTTATTAATTCTAATATAGGGAAATATTTTTTTATAACTTGTAGAAAGAAAAAACAAAAGATAGACATTACCAATACATTACTAAATGAAAAGACTTTATATCATATCACCATCAAATAACACTAAAAAAAAAAATATGTTTTGAGAGGCATATGAACCTATACATTACTAGATGAAACGACTTTATATCATATCATCAGATAATACTAAAAAAATGTTTTTGAGAGGCATACAAACCTATGATTTCTAAGAAGGAATTGGCCACACCATTTGAAAAGTGGTGTACACATATTAGTAAATACTAATACTATTATAAATTATAATTCAACTCCTTTCTTTTTAGTCTCCATACTTGATTGTTCAATGGGAAGGCAAAGAGGTGGCATGAGTTACATAAGTGAGATAACAAAAGTTTATTAATCTTTTTGAATTTATCAAATGATGCAAAACAAATAGTGTTGTTAGAATCTTCATCATTCCCTAATGACTCTAGTACTTACATTAAAATAAGAAAGAAAAAATAGACAAAAGTAAGTAGTCAATGTTGAGGAGATCTAGAAGAGAGTGAATTAATAAGTGGACACACTCATTTTATTTGGTGAATTCATCTTTTTCTATAAAGTAAAGTTTCACCTTGATCTACTAGTTTCTTTCAAAAATTTGATTATGTGGGTCATCTTAAACGGGAAAACAGATATAAGGCCAAAGTTCCATAGTCAAAGTTCTCATCAATATGGTGGAACTGTAACTTCCCACAACATTTCTGCTAGATACAAGAAAGAGCAAGTTTAATTATAAATATATTGTAAAGAATAGAAAAACACCTATCTTTAATCCCATACATAGATCCTAAATATTAAACCTTATTCCAATTTAAACTCATAGCCGGGACCTACTAAAATTGGATATAATTATTATCTTTGATAGTTTGAATAATTTGAATAAGTATCAATACGAGACATAATATAAAAACATACGAATGTCGAAATTTTTAATATTTTGAATAAGTATAAACCCAGATACAATATAAAAGCGTACGAATTTTAAAACTTCGCATCGAAGTAACATATAACATAAAAGCTATAGAAGTTTTTTCTTCGCATAAAACTATATAGTTTTTCGTTATTTGCTTTTATATTTTTTAAATCAAGATTGCATTTTTCTTTGAATATCATCGTATCTTCTTTGTTTCATCCTCCTCGATCTCTATTAAGATTGCGTTTTGTTTCCCCTGTGTTTTAATGATACCATCTTATCTTCTTTCAATTTTAAGTGTCTCATATCAGATAATGGAGGTGAATAATGCAACAAGGAGTTTGATGATTACTGTTCATACCATGGGATTCGTAGAGAGAAGACAGTTCCACGAACACCGCAAGAAAATGGTGTGTCAGAAAGGATGAACAGGACAATCATGGAGCGTGCAAGGAGTATGAGATTGCATGCCAATTTGCCCTTAAAGTTCTGGGCAGATGATGTAGATACTGTTGTTTACTTAATAAACAGAGGACCTTCAAGCCCTTTGGATGGTAGAATTCCAGAGGAGGAATGGACAGGAAAAAAGGTAAACTATTCTTTTTTGAAAACTTTCGGTTGTGAAGCATTTGTCCATATTGATAAAGAACATAGAACAAAGCTTGAGGCAAAATCCAAGAAGTGTACCTTTATTGGATATGGTGTTAATGATTCTGGTTATCGCTTATGGGATTATGAAAATAACAAAATCATTAGGAGTAGAGATGTCATATTCAACGAGAAGGTCATGTACAAACATCAGTTGCAGGAAAAGAAACAAGAAAAATAAAAACAAGAATACACAATGCTTGATGAGATCACTGAAAAAGAAATTCCAAAGGAACCAGAAAATC
>SNQJ01S0004402.1:118025-145917 GCA_010110895.2 Picea sitchensis
ATGGCCATCATGGTTCAGGTTTGATGTCTACACTTAAGAGTAGAAAGTCAGGTATGATGTTAAGAATAGTATCTTTGACTTCTAGTATTGTTGGAGGAGTGTCTAGAGCAGTAGGCTATGGATGGAAAATGCCAGGGGAAATGTTGTTTCATATGGGCATGTGTAGAAGAAATGAAACTTAGGTGGCGATCGAATATCAAGTTTCCTATCTTGATTATTTTATTTTTTGTATTAGAAAATATCAAGTTCCCTAATCTCAATTGAGTCTAAATCAATGGTTTTCTTGAGTTCTCGGCAAAAATATGGGATATATCATCCTAAATTATTTGGATCAAGTTTCATGGATGCTTTGAGAATAAATCAATGGTTTTCATGAGTTCTGGGCAAAAATATGGGATATATCATCCTATATTATTTGGAGCAAGTTTCATGGATGCTTTGAGAATAGAAAAGAAGGAATACAAGGTTTTTTTTTTTTAATGTACATTATTCATATCATCCATATACCAATATATTGTGAGAACTTTCTTTGTTCAAAGTTCATGGTAAAGTAATTGGATGCCATCTTGTAGGGTCCATGTTTTGATGTATTTGGTACAATTTACAAGACCTTGTCTCGAATATTGACCTTGCCATTTTCCATCCTATTACTTTATAACGACATATGTTTGACCATTTTTCCTTCAAGAACACATTTTTAACTTAAGGATAATTATCATAGTCTAAGTATTTCATTTTTTCAAGTATTTCATTTTTTCAAGTATTTCATTTTTTCAAGTATTTCATTTTTTCCTTGTTTGATGAATGAAATGTGTTTAATTTCTCAAGTTGATGAAGTTATTGGAATAGTCATGTAGCATGCTAAGCAAGTCTTCTAACTTCCTCAACGATTAGGATATTCGCAAACTTTCCAACTAATTTGAAGATATGGGTTTTGTGGAGAAATGTGTATACATGGACATCTACCATCCAATTTGGCCAAGACTACAACAACAAGCGCACTATGTATGGTCAACACTTCAACCAATTCATGTAGCATGCACATTTTTGTTATGATTTCATGCCTCCAGTAATGAAATCATAACAGAATGACTTATTATGAAATTGTGTTTTTCGATTGTTTTTTTTTAAGCCAATGGTGTAATGTCCCGACTATCCTTAGTAGATTGTATAGGATTATATGTATAAAGAACTGTTAGTTTTAATTTGAGTATCATTGTATAAATATCGAGGGAATTCATGCTTGAAGATATAGATTGATAATATTATTAAGAAGGAAGAAAGACCGAACTCTCATCAACATACATGTACTATATTGCTTATGAAATATAAGATAGGTTTATATGCATTTATCTCCTAAGTTTTTGAGTTTGTAAGTGTGTAGTGGGAATAATTCATAGAGAAGGTAGGCCCCCCTCAATCTCAGAAGTATTTCGCTAGTTACTTTTATTTATTTCATGAATTAAAATAAAGTGTGGTTTCATTATTGTTATAATGTCATTATGTTTGATACTTGCATAAAGTTTAATAGAATTTTATAGTGAGGTTAGTTAATCAATGTTTCAATTTTATTCATTTATGTAGTTTATCTAATGCTGGCAAGAACAAAAGTTTCATGTTCGATTTCCTGATAGCTTAATTAGTGATTTGTTGGACAATAATTGTCAAGAGATGAAAATTGATGCAATTGATGATCACCTTTCTTCAGTGATCGAAAACTACGCATGATAGATATCTTGTCCACATGTAATTTTTTTTTATTATGTTGCTTATGTTTTAATTGAAGGTTGTCAATATAATTGACAGAGTGGATCGAACAAAGTAGTGTTCAATATAAAATCTATATCCAACCAGTAATTCTACCTTAGAATATCCACTGTTAGATGATAAACTAGTTATGAACTTTATTTCATAGCTTATTAGAATGGTGTGTCTTTGATATGTGTTCTACATATATTATGCATGGTGTTTCGTAAGTTTACAAACCCGTATTGACAATTAATGTACCAAATTACTATTATATAATTCACTTAACATTATTGCGTCGTTACCGGGGAAGCAATGAGGGAGCTAATATAAAGAGAGTGTGCAAGTTTTTTCTTTTGGTTTTTGCAGGACCGATATTTTTTACTCAGAAGGTGGAAATAGTAAGACGAGAGGTGAAATCTTATGCAAAATACTCTAGTGATTCTCTATGGGCCCTTGTTTTGTTGGTATTTTTAGTAGTTTTAATTTTGTAGAATGATAAAGACTATATGAATAATCCTAAGGGCACTAGAGATAAAAAAAATACTCAAAATAAACCCAACCTTGTTGCCTCATCTAGTGGTGTTGCAAGTGCCACCCATTCCACCAACACCCTGGGAGGAAGGGTTGGAGGAGAAACTTCATGAATAAGAGTTGAGGGACCTAAGATATTTTCCATACTTGAGCTAGTCAAGGAAGATATCCCCACAGCAGAAGCAATGCTTACTCCTATTGTTGAAGGGAAATTTGACATCGAATTCCAAACTAAAATGATTCAATACCCATAGATAGAAGAAGCAATCTATGAGTGTGTGTAGGACAAGAAAATCCTCTTATTCTGTGGTATAAGATGCCAGAAAAAAAACTAACATGTGAAAACCAGGAAGAGAATCACTTTTTAATTCCCGATCAGATATCCTCGTGGAGAAACATAAATGAAGAACATTCCCCCATATTCTCTACCAAATATCCATGGTTTTTCTAGAAAAGGCCCCTACGCATTCTCATTCTCATTTTATTTTCTTTGTAGAAGCTATGATTACTCTATTACTCCCCAGAAGTTAGAATTGTTTCATGCATCCCTAAAGGGTGCAACCCTCTGATTCTTTATGGGCATTGGTGGGTATAGAATTTTAATTTTGGATGAGATTAAGAAAGAATTTTTGAAGAAATATCAATACCACAACAAGGGAAAAGAACCTAGAGAAAAAATATTCAAATGATGTAGAAAGAGGATGAAAATTTGGAAGACTACTTGGAGCGATTTTAATATAACCTTCAAATATCAAAACAAAGATAGCTGAGAAAGGAAACAATGATAACAATTCTTCTACGAGGCATAAGGGATGAGTGTTTATAAGTTATTAATATTATGGGATTAGGTGATGTTTCCTAGTTGTCGTATGATGAGGTATGGGATTTATGCAGGGGGTATTCAAAGGGAAACTCCAAGACTAGTAGAAGCACCATACATGTGACCTCCATATTCACAAAATTTGTTGCAGTAATAGGGGTCACAAAGTCTAAAATTGGTAACATGTTTGAAAATTTTAAAAACGATATTCTCATCTCTTTAAGTTCACAATTGGATGTTTTTCAGGTTAAGAAGAAGGAATCATCGGAAGGCGTGCCCACTAGACAACATTGAAGTTTTTGGAATTTGCGAGGAGTCCCATGCCAACAAGGACTATGCTTCCTTACTAGGAATCAAGGAAACATATCAAGGAGAGAAAGGTACCTCAAGTTCATTGTATGTGATGGAAACACAAAAATCATGGAAACCCATACCTTTATTTATGGCTTGAAACCCTGCATCTTAATTTCCTTATTCTCATAATCAGATGTGGAACACTCCTATGTAATGGAAACATTGGCCACCTTAGCCCAGTCCATAACATAATTGATAGCAAGGTTTGTGTGACCCATCCTATGATGGCACAATTACTTTCCCTTATCCTGCACCACCACCATATACATACCCCCCACAGGATCCTCAACAACAAATCAACTAGCTATAACAAATTTCATTACAAACTTCTCCAAACCCTCCATGTCCAACCCTAATTCTTGCCCATCCTATCCCAAATCCTAATAATAATAAGATAGTTCATGTCATGTATGGGATTGATATCCAAATCTTTCCCATGTATTATATCACATCTTTATAATTACAAGAAATTCACCTGAGGCCTGGGAACCTTACTAAGCCAAAATCCTCAACGATTATCCATGAAAACGAAGAATAAGAGACTCTTATCCAATCTGAATTTCTTCAAAATCCATTACCATATCAATCTTAGAGTGATTATCGATTTCAAATATAGCCACAAAATGGTTCTTAGAAGAAACAATCAATATAGCCTAATCAACCTCCTTTTTCCACGGGGTCTCCACCCAATGAACCCGTGACATATCACATTTTTTCATGGGATATTAAAGAATAACCATAATTTCACTAGATATTGATAAATATATCCCCAAATACTCTTTTTTAACCCCCATCCCAATACATTTTTCCAATAAAAAAATCATACTTTTACTATATATATTGTATTTTCCCCAAATACCCCTTTTTATACCCCCAATACCTATAAATACCCCCATAGTCCCCATCCCCCCCCACAATACCTACAATATATTGAATCTACTTTCCATAATTAAAACAACCCTTTATGAATGAACGTGATAAGATATTGGTCAATAAGGTGAAGCCCCCATGCGTTTTTTTCAAAGAGGATGGCACTGGAAAAACCAATTATACTTTCTAAGTTTTATTTGGTGTTAGAACTAAGAAATATTTCTATTAAGATACCCCTACTGAAAGAAATAAAGGACATCCACATCTGAACTAGAACAATTAGATACTTATGCATTAAAAATCCTGGTAGATGAGAAAAGGACCCCCCAACCATATAAGTTGTAGGGAAATTATCAAGATTTATGTCCATTGAAATCACTACAAAAAAAATTGTGTACCCTTGGAATCTTGTAGTTAAAATTCTTATCAATAAGACTCCAATTGCAAACACCCTAATTGACTTGGGTGCAGCGATAAATGTAATGACATTAGAAACACTATAGGACTTCATAATCTCCTCCCTACACCCACTATGTTTGAATTAGATGATCAATCTAAACTTAAGCCAAAGGGTATCTTAGAATATTTGATTGTCTCGCTGGAATCATGGGAGTGCCCATATGATTTCTATGTCATATATACAACCCAAAACCAATATGGTTGGGCACCCTTTGATCCCCGAGAGACTGTGGCTAGCCAAAACTGATGCTTTCATCAGTTGTAGGTCTATGAATATGACAATTACACATGGAACTAAGACCAAACAAATTACTCTATATCCCCCTGTTAGACAAGCATATGAAATTGAATACACATAAGGGCTTGATGAACACAACAATGATGAAGTTTTTCAACCCATTCTGACTATTATAGAAGCTACGAGATTTAAGGAAAATATTGACGAGAAACTGACTAATCATTACATTAATAATCCAAATCTCCCACATTATTTTGGGGGGAAAGTCATCGTCGCACACTCAACCTTGTATTGATTATCTCCTTGAACAAAATTTTCAAGAGAATTGCACCAAAGAGGGATCATCCTCTTCCTTTTCATCAATATTTCCCTTACACTCAAGTTATGAATCTAGTTATAAGACTGTTGAAATTTTTCCGGAGAAAACATTAAATATAAATTCTTGCTTAGACAATACACATGAAGGAAAATTAATCCATGTTTTAAGAAACATTTAAGATACCTTTTCATGTGAATATATCTATATGAAATGTATTCTCCTAGACACATGCATCCATCACACATATATTAAGAAAGATGCCACTCCTTTCAGACAACCACATAGAAGAATTAATCCATCCTTGAGGGAAATAGTGAAATGTGAACTGCATAAACTTTTGAATGTAGGTTTCATTTATTCCATCTCAGACAACCAGTGGTTTTCACCATTAGTGATCATTCCTAAAAATAATGGAAAATGGTGGGTATGCATAGACTATAGGGATTTAAACAAGGCCACCCTAAAAGATCAATCCCCCCTACCTTTTATTGACTAGGTCCTTGACACACTAGACAAAAAGAAATAATTTTCTTTATTGCATGGGTTTAGCGGATATAACTAGATCCAGGTTTCTCTAGAAGACCAAGAAAATACACATTTTACATGTACTTGGAGGACATATGCCTACAAATTACTTCCCTTTTGTTTGTGCAATGCATCAACCACATTTCAACAAGCAATACTTGGTATTTTTTTTATTTGGTTCATGATTGTATGGAAATATATATGGATGACTCGTGATTATTTTGATTAAGCTGTAATCAATACTGAATTTTTTTTTAGAAGATGTAGGGAGAGAAATATTCCATTAAGTAATGAGAATCGTATTAGGTCATCATGTGTTAGCTACAAGAATAAAGATATATCCATCCAAAATAGAAGTAATTGTCAAAATGTTACCTCCAACCAATCAAAAGGGAGTTTGAATCTTCCTAGGTCATGCAAGATATTATCGATGATTTGTAGAAAATTTTACGAAGATATCCATTCCCCTATTCAAATTGCTTCCAAAAGATGTTGAATTCTATTGGAACAATGAATGTCAACATGTCTTTGATATACTCAAGGAAAATCTCTCCTTAGCCCCATTATTGAGAGTGAAAATTTGGAGCCTCCAATTCCATATCTCGACCGATGCATCAGATTCAACCATAGGAGTTCTATTGGTCCAAAAGGAAAATGTCTTATCTTATGTTATTTATTTCATAAGCAAGAATCTAGCTTGAGCTAAATTAAATTACAAAGTGACTGAAAAAATAATTCATTTCATTGGTTTATCCAATTAATAAATTTAGGCATTAGATCATAGAGTACAAAGTTTTTATTGATACTAACTACTCTTCCATTAGGTACTTGATGAACAAACCTATTACAAATAAAAAGATCTCTAGATGGCTGCTACTGCTACAGGAATTTGACATTAGCATTGTGGATAGGCCGCGCAAGTAAAATCAAGTATTAGACATCCTCTCTAGCATTGATAATAACATGAGAACATTCTTGTTGATGACATTTTTCTAGATGAAAAAATATTTTCTATATCTAATAATTCACCATGTTTTGCAGACATAGCCAATTATCTTACTACAATAAAATTGCCACCTTAGTTTTCACCTAAGGAAAATAAAAGGGTTGTAAAAATGAGTGCTCCATACTCTTAGATTAAGGGGGATATATTTTATACTGGTCCTAATTTTATTATTCACATATGTATGAGATTAGATGATATGTCCAACATCCTAAAAGCATGTCACAATGAACCTTGCAGTGGGAACTTTGCATATAGAAGGAAAACCTACACGATCCTCCATTCAAGGTACTTTTATCCTACTCTCTTTCAATACATCAAGAGGTATGTATGAGGATGTGATATCTATCAAAGTATGGGCCATCCAATTCAAGCATATGAGATGCCACTTCAGACTCAAGACCTTATGTGACCCTTTGAAAAATTGGCCTTATACTTCATAGAGCCAATCAACCCCCCATCCAAGGGTATGAATTACATTCTAGTATACATTAATTATGTTACGAAATGGGTGGAAGAAAAGGATTTATTTAGAGAAACAAAAATATTAGTAACTTGTATTTCATGTTTGACAATATTATTACTCATTTCAGGGTACCTAGAGAAATTGTTATTGACCAAGGAAATCAATTTACATCTATATTGGTGCAGAAAATTACTCAAAATTATCTCATTAAGAACATGAAATCTTCCCCATATCACCCACAAGACAATAGGAGAGTGGAGTCAACAAATAAGGTTTTGGAAGGAATTATGACAAAGACAGTACAATTACACAAGAAGTATTGTGAAGACAGACCTCCAGAAGCCTTGTGGGCTTATAGGAAAGCATGGAGGAGTAATACTTTTTTTCCCCATATGAGTTAGTGTATGGGAAGCAAAATTTGGGATGGATTTGGCGAAGGCACATAAGGAAATAATTGTTCAACTCAATGAGTTGGATGAAATGCATCATGAATCTTTCCAACATACTGATCTCATCCAGAAATAGAGCTAAAAATGGAATGATAGATTCATTAAGAAGAAATATTTGAAGGTAGGTGACTAGGCACTTTTGTTCGATTCCAAATTTAAGGACTTCAAGGGAAAGTTTAACACTTGTTGGATTTTCCCCTATGAAATTGAATTTGTCTTCAATAATAGATTTGTTAAGATTCAAAATATAGATGATGATAAGATATCCTTCTTGGTTAATAGGCACAAGCTCAAGTTATATCAAAATCTCAAATCTAAATGGTAGTTTGTCAAGGATATCATGGATCAAGCTGAAATTATCATGGTAGGTGAGGGGGTTTTTCCACATTCTTCCTCTTCTTAGTTGTTGCATTTTCAATAAAACCAAATAATAATAATAATAATAATTAAAGAGAAAATAATGCTTAGTTGTGAAAACTAGGAATTTTGGTGCACCTGGGATATAACCTTACTATAAAACCAAGCTTCTTGATGGTGAGGTTCCAAAATAAAATTGTATCTTGTGATGATTTATTTTTCAAATTATTGAATCATTTGATGGTTCTCGCATTGAATGATGGGGTATTCACTAAGGACCTCCTTATAAAAATCTTGGGACATTGACTCCAACCCTTTATCTGGGCTCTGAGATCAGATATTGTGACAATGTTTTGAGATTTGTATGCATTAATGGAAATTTATCTCGCTAAAAATAGTGGGGATGCATCAATGCCCCTTGAATTCTAGATCCTACAAGTTACTCAACTCCAACACATCTATTCATACTTGGAAGGATGCATTGAAGTACCTTGATACTCATTTACATTATTGGTGAGAGATCTTGCATTGGTTAACAACATCATTAATGGTCAATAATCCAATGTTTTCCCTCCATGTTCGACTTCAAGTAACGTATTCACATGAAAAGGAATGTAAAAAAGTGGGTAAGGATGAAGATTGTGTAGCATTTCAAGTAGATCAAGCATGCAAAATCCAGTCTTCAAATTCTTGTAGAAGTGTTCATGTTCTTTTTCTTGTTCTAGTAACATTTTTATTACCAGGATTATTTCAATACAATGGTTTTGATTCTCACAAGCACTACATATTTTTTGAGTAATAAAGGGTAGAGGATATTGATTCTATTAAAGGAACAATGTGACACCATGAGTACATATGCATTGCTACCATATTTATATGTATATCTACATTTTTCATTAATTCATCCATGATACAAAGTCTTATTCTAAAAATCCAATTCAAAACACACTCCTTTCACTGAACGAAATAAGTTAGAACTTTCAAAAGAAGTATGGTTCAAACAGATCTAGTAGAACTAAGAAGTAATGGAATTCCATTTAATCGAAGCTTTGGTAAGGTATTAATATTTATTTTTTTCATCAAATTTGGAAATTATAATATTATGGCAACATTTTGAATTTAAATGCTCTAACTATGATCTTATCGCCTTGAACCATCGCACATGCACTGAATTGACAACCTTTCCATTACTCAATATGGAATCATTACATAATCCTCCACCTCAAAATATGTGAATCTCCATCATTGAAAAACATATTACATCGATCATTACCTTACATGAATTGTTAAATCGAATCATGACGATTAAATCATCATGACCATAATTTTCCATCAAGTCTCGTTCAACCTCATTACCATCATATCGTGAATCCTATTTCTGTAGACTGAGGAAAATATTTTCATACAAATCCTGCATCTCCTTTTTGTAAGGAAAGAATGATGAGAACACTGAGAATTGAACCAGATTGGGATGAGTTATTGGAAGCATGCCTGAAATGCAGGAGGAAAATAGAGAAAACAAGATGGTTTCCTTTCTTCTTGAAATAAATTGGGCACGATGTATACGTTGCTAAGGTGTTCCCATTAGGGTTCAATGGAAGCAAGGAAATTATTTGGTATTTGTATCTCATGGTCTCAAAAGACTTCATTGTGCAGGAAACATGGCTGCCTTAAGACGATGAATGTTGGTTCAAGAGCAGATAGGTTGAAAAAGTAAGTTTGCCTCCATTCTTGAAGCCAGCTATAATGAAATTGGGTGGTCTAAAGGGACAAAATGATTCCTATTGAAAAGGATATATTGGAACCTATTGATTGTGCTACATAAATATATTATGTCTGAGGATCACTTTAGTCTGACCTTCCTTTATCATATCAGGATCCTATTACAATTTAAAGGGAAAAAGCTTAAGTCACCCTACTTTTTATGGAAGTCATTGACCAAGATTGTGGCCATCGAATAGAAGGAATTCTATTTTAGGATGATGGAGTGAAACCTACATCATCATGGCCTTGTGAAATTGATATTTTTGGAGGAGTTGAGGTAGAAAAATGACAATTGGGAGAATTTCCTAGTGCAAAACCAGTTTGGGGAAGCTCAAAAGGTGGAAAAGGAACCTAAGCCTGAGGAAGAAAGGAAATAATTTGAAGAGGCCAATAATAACCTTGAAGGGGATGAAGATAAGTCTTAAGAAGCTAAATAAGAATGCGAAGAGGCCGGGGAAATTGAAGAGGAACCTGGGGAAGAAAAAAAGGAGTCGGTTACGAACAAAGATCATGAACTCAACCCCGATTTTGAGGAAGGAGACAAAGACTTTTATGTTGTATCGAGCCTAAAGAATCCATTTGCATAGAGAAACATAGTATTTTTGGTAACAACTACTCCACCAAGGATGACAAGGATTCAAGTTGCTAGAATCATTGGAGAATCAAGTTGTAACGTACCCAACACCTATGTTGAGTCCAATCACTATGGAAAACGACCTAGTCTGTTGATAATGAATCTAAAAACACCCACATACATATGAAAGAAAACCAAGGGGCAATAGGCCCATAAAAAGTTTACAATTTTTTTTTTTCTAATTTAACCATACATCTATAACATTTATAAAACTAGGAATGCATCAAGTAAACACCCAAGAATTAGAAATCATTCAAATAAAATATTTACACAACAAAATAATCATAATAAACACACAAAAAAATTATATGTTTATAAATATAATCCAACTGGCTACATACGAAAGATGAACCTCCCAACCATAGGCGTTGTTGCTGAAAATATAAATAGAAGGGCACCCCTATCCTGAGGCTATAAGTCCAAAAGGAGATCTAGCCCTCTGACTATCTACTCTCCACACTCAACAACCCAAACCCAAGATCTACTCATACAACAATTCCATTTCAACAACTCTCTCTTCCCCACAACCTACACAACCCAAGGAATGTACCCCCTTCACTACACTCAATCCCTCAGTATTTATCATTAATTTATCAGGGATTTAGTGCACTTGGTTGGAAAGGAATATCTTAGCTAGGGGCTTCAGTAACTCTTAGTTGTATCAGGAGTTCTCACAACATCCTACGCAAGGATCTTGAACCATTTCCTCAATAGGAAATACACTATAAGATTAGAACATATTTTACAAGCACAATGGCCTCATTTCCATCATGAAACACAACCAAACAATGGCTTCCCTCGATAAATACATGGTTGGTTCTCTTTCCGTCACTCATCCCTTCCTTTGTTTCCTAAAATCTACATGCAAAATGTGTCTCCCTTCTCGATATGATTTTCCTTCTCTTTCCCTTTCTTTATTGACTCTCACTCTTCCCAGAGATGATTGTATTTTATCCCTTGCTCTCCAATAACTATGGGATGTGACCACTCACACCCACCCCCTTACATGAGGTTAATGATTGGTCTTGGGGATATTCAACAACGAAATAAAATGTTTACACAATGATAATTATTTTAGGAAAAGTGGGTTGGATTAATACCCATCAATAAAATACCCTTTGGATCCCTCTCTCTTGTGGAATCATATCCCCCCCATCATTTTCATCCCTCTTGTATTTCATCCAACAATTTCTATTTTATTAATTATTTCAATGTAGATAATATACAATTCGTCCCCCAACCATATTAATCAATATGGACTATTTTCCCCAATCATATTTGGTCACTCTCCTAATTCACATGTATACAATTACATTTCAATTTATGGGGATTAAAAATGGTGTTTTTACATTCCCCTCCCCTTATTTTTGCACTATCCTCAGTGTACAACACCATATAGTGTTAATAAATTTACAAAGCTAGGCTCTCCGACCTTTAATCAACATATAGGCTCTCCAACCTAATATCACATAGAAATTCCAACCTAAATATAAATACATAGGCACTCCTACCTCAAAGACCATAAATACATAGGCACTCTGGCCCCAAAAACATAGATACATAGGCACTCCAGCCCCAAAACATAAATACATAACCCACTGGAATTATCCTACAACTATCTTGATTTCGACCAATTCTCTTCCACCAACCTTCCCAACCCAAGGAATATACCCCCTCCACTGTTATTAGTCCATCGAGCTATAGCATTCTTTTATCAAGTCATTTCAAGAAAATGTGACTGGGAATATCACTACTAGGAACTCAAGGGAACTTGTTGTTAGGGGAGTACCAAGGAAAATAACCAGTAACAACCTTGTCATTGTAGTGAAACTCACACAAGAGTTCACTCTTCAGTCCTGACAACCTGGTTATCCTGCAATCTTGATAACTTGATTCTTCTACAATCCTGACAACTTGCTTCTTCGAGAATGAAACTCCCACACGGGAGCACACTCTTCAGGACTGAAAACCTATTTCTTCTATAAGCCTAAAAACTTTCTTCTTCGACAATATTGACAAATTTCTTCCTTGACAATCCAAATCCCATACAGGAGTGCACTCTTCAGGCCTAGCAACCTAGTTCTCCTACAATATTGATAAATTGCTTCTTCTACAATCCCGACAGCTTGCTTCTTCAAGATGTAATCACCCTCTAGGATCAAGCATTTGTTTCACTATTATACAGTTCCTTAGATGATCCATCTGTAATGTCCCTTTCCAAATAGGAGCTCCAGAGAGGAGGCTTAATGGTCTAAACCGCCCCGTTAGACTATAGACAGGCCCAAAGAGGGGGTAAACAGGGTTACTAGAGGTCACTCCAGTCACAGATGTTATATTCGGAAAGTGGCATTGAGCTAAAAAGGGTTAAAATCACTTTTAAGTCATTATGAGCTAAAAATAGAAGTCAACAATGAATTAGGGTTTCAACAGTGATTTAGGGTTTTGGAAGTCAACAGTGAATTAGGGTTTTAGCATGATTTAGGGTTTTGGAAAGCTATAAAGGGGTCAACGACCTAATTCATCATTATGCAGATTATGACTTGTCAATGAGGAGAAGAGGCACATATCAGGAGACATAGTTCAGTGTATTCTAGGAGGAAGACATTAGTTGGTTGATTTCGGTGTTGAAAGACACACCCTAGTCACCGGGAAGATCATCCAAGTCTTCCATCATTCTTCATTGATTCCACAGTGCTCCCATATTCCGGGTATTGTCTTTTAGTTGATTATTTGTATTCCGGCTAAGATCCTTTTGTCTTTTGATCTAGCCAAGTGTTGTTATTTTATTCAGTCGCAGTTGCTTATTTGTATTCCAGCTAAGATCCTTTGTCTATTGATCTAGTCAAGTATTGTCAGTTTATTCAGCCGCATTCGACCATTTTGTAATCCACAGAGATTTCATAATACAAAATTTGTAGTCCTTTGTCATGTTTATTATTTGTATGATCATTTATATGTTGTAAACCTTTGATCCTACACACACATTAGCAACGTTTCCTAGACTATCCAAGTCAAGAACATTACACCATTATTTTCCAACGAATTCTTGAGCAGACAAATACCACTTGATTCTAGACTTCTTCTAGTAATGTGTAACATGTGACATCCATTTCATCTAAATCATATGCATGCAATAAATATGAGACATCATCGTAAAATTTTCAATTCTAATTTTCAAAATATGATTTATACAGGAAAACAAATCCCCAACATGAGTTTTCTACTCATTTTGTTTGGCTCTTGTAGCTATAGATATCCATCTTCCTCATGTCTAATTTCATTTCCATATCCAATACCACTCTACCTATAATGTTTCTTAATTTTCACTCAACCACACAATTTGTTAGCATGCCATACCAATTTTCAATTATAATTTCCCAAATCTATTTTATACAAGAAAATAAAATTTGTCATTGTACGAGTTTCTACTCATTATGTTTGTCTCACGTAGCAGTACAAATTGATCTTATTTATGGGATTAAATCCCTTCCATATCGAATACCATTCTGCCTTCATTTTCTCAATTTTAACACAACCAACTTAAATTTTAGCAATTTTAAATCATAATTTTTCAAAACTATTTTATATAGGAAAACAAAATTTATTAGGAATGAGATTTTTGCTCATTATGTTTGGCTCTTGTGGTTGGAGGAAACGGTCTTCCTCATGGTCTTACACCATTTCGATAGCCAATACCATTCTCTCTACATCATTTTTTCTTCAACTTTTAACTCAACCAAACAGATTGTTAGCATTCATGCAAATTTACAACAATTCATGAAATGATATCAAAATTGTATCTAACCAGCAATTTAACCATTTCTAGACATTATTCATATTAAAATGAAATGAAATTATCATTCATGTACATGTCTTATCAACATACCAAGTATTTTATAATGAAAACCAATTTACTAATAAATAAAATCAACGTGCTAGTAATCATGGTCACATTTACACAATGCATCCTTGCATTGACTCCAGAATACCATATTCAATGTCATGTATTCAACCATGGTGAGTTAAAAGGTATATCCCATGCCCCAACATACAATCAAAACTCTTCCCCAATTACTTCCTTTATTATTTGGATACCTTCCTCTTCATCCCTAGGAATATGACTCCCTTAGTTCTCTCTCGTGTTGGCAAAGAGGTTGAAATACAAACATCGATTATATAGGGAGAGATCATTATGCACTTTTATGGAACTATAGCCATTCCATTTTCAACACATCACGGTCTCACATATGAAAATATCTAATGGAATTCATTGCTACAATAGGAGTAATGTCTCCTAACTTAAGTTGGTTATGATCTCATAACCAACTAACACAATATGCAATTAAATTTATCAGAAATGCATTCAAGAATTAATAATTTTGTATACACAAGGCCCTCATCCTTTAAATCAATCTCAAATATTAAAAATATAGCTAAGGGAATTCTTACCTCAATTCCCTTCATCATTTATGCATCATAACAACCCCAAATGCATACCTTCTTGGATGTTATTACATTTAATTAATGCTACCAGCTTAACTGATATTTTGTAGAATCTTATAATCTCATTTTTATTGACCTCTCTATCAAGATTTACCATCCTAATTTGTATTCACGTGGATGACCTTCATATGCAATAACATCATCAACATCTTTAGTCATGCTATAACCAATTTCCTAGATACGCAATTCATCATTAGTCTTACTCAAATATCACAACTATATATATATACATATTGGTAGACCACTATTAGTCTACAAGCATGTCACAAACATGTTCAATCATGTCCATATATACAAACACACATCAATATGAATTAAGAATTAAATATTATAATTTCCACTTCATGCACATGCATTCCATGTTTAACATATGCATCATGCACCACTTGTTTCATGCACTCCAATGAATCTTTCTTTCAACTTATTTATTTATTTCATCGATGTTTTTTTGTTGTTGTTGTAGATGGTCGTCCTTAAATCCCTATAGATCCTTGCTTCCTTGCATTCTCCCATTCTTATCATATGTAACCCATTTATAATAGAGGTAGCTTGCTTGCCTCTACCTTTTTCCCTAGATTTCTAATGTTAACAGTTGCTTCAACATGTGTAACCTTCCACACCTGCATGTTTTTAAAATGTAATCCAATATTCTTGGCATAAAAAATAAAGCCTATGTAGTCGAGTATCTATATTTCAACAACTACCAAACCATGGCTCTAACCTTTCAATAGGGTCTTAATATAGTCTCTCCTCATGGGATGATCTCAACATTGAACTCCTTGCTATACCTCAATCTTTTTAGATGTTCACCATTTTTTACATGAGACTTCAAGGCATAAACATAAACATGTTTCTCTTTCCCACTATGCACACTAGTACACACATTTATCATTTTTATTTATGTTGTCAAAGATCTTGTACCTCTTTGTTGACCTTCTCTTCTTGTTGAGCACCCCTAGCCAATCCCAACTTGGTTGACTTTCATTTCCAACCAATCTATCTACTATTGTTGTCATATCACAGTTGATTCCTTTATGCCAATAATCATGTCTTGTATCCTTGCACTCCCCCCCTACAACTCTTTGATTCCTCAAACAATTGTCCAAGCTTGACTAGTTTCCTTGTACAATGGAGATAGTTCCTTTTAGGTTACATGTTTGTCGCATACCATGTAAAGAATAGAATCATTTTTTCCTCATGTGTCTTCTTAGGAATTTTCCTCTCTGAATACCATTTCCCTACTTTCTTTCCATCCCATTATACCTTGGAGATACACTCAATACCCTTAAAATGTACTGAACATTCTTTACATGCCTATTAAATTCCCTTTCATTGTTTTCATAGTCCTTTTGAGTGTTTCAATTCTCCAACTAGCTTGGCATCTACTTCACAGTACATATTCCATTATCCCAATATGTTCAAGGACTTTGATCACTGCTAGAATCCTTCTTCCAGTTATGGAGTAACCATTGTTCATGCATTAACATAAATTGTGGATGGGATTTCTTATATGGCATCCACATTTGATATGCACATTTTCCACCTAGAAATATTTTATATATTTATTTTTATTTCTTTAATTATCCAAAATAAACTTTATTAGAGGTCTTCCAAACTACTCACTGCACCGACAATTATGATCCTTATGACTTCCCAAATAAACCAATGCACATTTTTGAAGAAGTATCCCTACCTTTTTCTTTAAATATGTAGCTTCTTCTTGCATCTTCTGCATATATGTAGACCTCCTTATAAAAATTATAATCTCAAAAGGTAACCTTAAGATTTTGATTAATTTGCACATGACTACATTTGTTATCCAAAAACTATAATTTACAATTCTAGAAACATATGCACAATTTTTCCCTTTACAATCAACAATCATCTTCCTTCTAATTCCTTGTGATTTTAGAAACTAAATTAAAAATTTAGGGTGGATATATGGATTCTCTTATCCAAGAGTTTTCCATTGAAAATTCATTTTCCCAATTCTGATTTCCGAGAAAAATGTTATGGTCTTTACAAGTTTTGACAATTTTCCCCTTTTCATCTCTGCATGGTACAGGTGTGCTCTTTCCTTACCAACACATTTTTCGGTACACAGAACTAAAATTTGTCTCTATGTATGACTTCTATAGTCCATTATATTTCCACAGAATTCTTCTTATCCTCAAACTGACTCCTGGGCTAGGATTTATTCCCTCTAAAAGAAAATTGGTACTAAATTTTACCCTTGACTGTTTTGGTTGTGACTTCTTCATAAAAGATCTGTTTGGAGAACAATTTATCTTGTTGGAAGTATCTCTTCGAGCTCTTTAATTTTAGAAGAAGAAACAATGTTTCCTAGAAAGAAACGTAGTTCCGTACATATTCCATCTACTAAAATGTTGTTTAGGCCTCCAAAAATGGCCTGGAAGGTGGGACCTTAAAAACAAAAAACAAATTATGATATTTTGAGTATTTTGTTTGTCTTTACGCCACTAATTTTGGTTCTTAGTCACCGAGCCATAGGTCCATCGAGGCACCATCCCACTGAGCACCAGGGTAACCACCCCTGTTCACCTTTTCAAACTTACTTTTTACACTAATTTGATCTATCATACCATCGAGCATACCATACCATTGACCCATCGATCATCGGTCCACCCGGCACTCATGCTACCACACTCCACTTCAACCCAGATCTCCCAATGGTTATGTTCCAATCCAATATATCGACATATCATATCACTGAGGCATCACCCTACCACACTCAACTTCAACCAAATCATCTTGACACTGACCCGATCTGATCCATCGACATACCGAGGCACTGGAACACCAGCCACTAGGCCCTCCAGAAACCTTTAACACTATTCAATTCCTCAAGTGAACGATATGGGGACTTAGCTGGAACATTTGGCACATAATTGGATGTGGTGTGCCACCTGACATGACATGTGGCTACCACAACACCTTCCCAGTGAGCCACAAACTCCTCCCATGCAACATCCACGTGAATGATCCAGATTATTTTCGAAAAAAAATGAAGGCAGAGATATTACAATGAAATACTCATAAAAATTGTCAGAAACAGAGAGATACAACAATACATGATTTCTATTATTGAAAGAAATGTACATACACTATAAAATTACAAAGTGCAATACTAGCTAGAATGGTGGTAGCTTTATCTCTGAGAAGAGATGTGATGACTACGCTCATTTGCAAGAAAATGATTACAATAAGGATCTGAAGGCCTTTTTATGATAAACATGAATGCCAAAACCCTATACATGCAAAAACCTAACCCTAGGAGACGAAGCACCAAAATTCATGTGGGCCCCGTTGGGGTAAGTTAGTACATTAACTTCATTGGGATGTAACGTTTGCATACAATCTTCATTTTAGGCACATGATAGCCCATTGGAAAGGTATTTTCGAGAAATACACATTATGTCGTCAAACTCTGATTCTGTCTACAATTTGACCATGGAAAGCTAAGAAAACACTATTTAGAGCCCCAAAATGGGTCTGGAAGTACAAAAATATGTAATGACATGAAAACTTCCAAAATAATCCAGTTGGAATAGGTGGGAATCCACCAATATCCACCTAGATGTTGTGTAGGGATTCAAGACAACCTCGTAAGTGTAGAACCCACAATTACAAATAAATTTTGTCATTACAGAGAAACATGTTGAATTGAAAACTGTCTAGAGCCAGTTGGAAGCTAGAACATGTGGATGGCCACCGATATCTACCTGGATCAATACACCCCCTTTAAGAAGAAATTGTCTCCATTGCATTGAGTTTTCAGGGAAGAGGGGAAAGCATTTTCTGAATTTGAATCTTGGTGAGTTGCGTTCCTTGCTGGAGAAATTACACTGCTTGGTCTTTGGAAATTTGTCATGAACCTTTTGTTGGCGAGGTTGCATCTGTTCCACCAACCTGTTGTCTCTGGGATTGATAGGGCATTGTGTAGGCACCATCGTAGGTGAAGAAATAATTTCTTCAATATGATTATGTTGGATAGAAGTTTTTGAGGATGCAATGGTTGGAGGGGCTTTATGTGCATCCTTTGAACAGACTGTGAAGAGGATGAATTTTGCAGTATGAGAGATTACCTTGTGGAACTGTCTTGGTGGAACAGTAGTTGGAAGTACCTCAGGGTCAAGACTCATAAAAACATGATGTTTCCACATATATGGTTGGCCCAAAACAACATCACATACATAAAGAGGGGACACATCACACACTAATTAATCCTTGAGGGGTTGGATGCCATAGTATAGGCGACACTACTGGCTGACATAAATATTTTATCCCTGGTGAAGCCACAAGATGTTGTATGGCTGCATGTTTTGTGTTGTCGACAACCCAAAATATTTGACGACCTCAGCTGATATGAGTTTCTTTTGAATGACGCTATCAACAATGAACTACAATGGGGTCCCCTTCACCCACAAATTCGAATGGAATAGGTGCTCCCCCTCTTTAGGATCTAATGGTTCTTTTGGTTGAATTGTTGTGGTCGCAACAATAGCAGTGGGGTATGCGTCGATGATCTGTCTGTTTAAAATATTTTCTAGATCATATTTCAAATCAGGGTTAGACACCTTGTCTTTGACCTCAGCCACCAATGAATGTTTCAAGTGACATTCATCAGTGTTGTTCCAAGGGATTTTGTGGAAGTCACACCACTTCCCAATGTCATTCTATGTATTTCCCCTACCCTTCTTGTCCTATGTATTGGACTAGTTGTCTGGAGGAAATTGGTTAGGGTCGTATTTACCATGCTTTGGTTGTTGCAGATTTTCAAACCCGAACTCTCATTTGTTCTGGTGCATAAATTTATGCTTGATTTTGACAACATATCGATGGGAAACTCCCAATGGTTAGATGTTTATGAAATCCATTTTGGTTTGGATGTACCTATGTAGAGCCCCACAGTATTTCATAACCATATGCCTCTCAGAGTCTTTGATACACATCTTGGTGCGTAAGGTATGGAATGTATTTGTGAACTCTGGCACTGTTTGACTCTTCTCTTGTCGTAGCGTGGTCCATCTCATGTACGAGTCTTCATAGTTATCAACAGGGTAGTATTATTCCTTGACTGCATCCACAAAAAATCCCCATGTGGGCTCGACCCAATATATTCCATATTCCTTTGCAGAACTTTCCCCCCAGTAAGTTTCCCACCAATGTTTGACATGGGGGATATCCTTGAGGAGTGCGAAGGTGATCTTTTCCCTGTCGGAAAAATTGTGAATAGAGAAATAACCTTCTAGCAGATTCAACCATTTTTCTAAGGAATCTACATCTATCTAACCTTCAAATACAGGAATATCAAAATTGACTTGTACCTTGAAGGGAGAGGTTCCTCCAAAGTGGTCGCTTGATGAAGATGCACCTGTTTTTATCGAAAAGCGTTGAAGGATGTGGGAAATTTTTTCCATCATTTCGTCCCTTTGTCACGCGAGCGATTTCTCAAGCTACAGGTTAATAGAATATTTTTCTCCGTTGTTTTTCTTTTATACCTCCATAAATGTTTTCTTGGGTGTGAGAGAGTGATTGTTCTCAAGAGATACAAGCTTGAGACCCAACTTGCTATACTTGGACCTCATCGGGGACATGCACTGAAAAATGATCAAGAGAATCTTGCTATGATACCAGTGATCGGGATTATTTTCGGAACAAAATGAATGAATAGATATTACAATGAAATGCTCATATCCAATATCCACATGGATGTTGTCTAGGCTTCAAGACAACCCCCTAAGTGGAAAAACCACAATTACAAAGAAATGTCCCCATTACAGAGAAACGTGTTGAATTGATAATCGTCCAGATGAGCCAGTTGGAAGTTGGAACAGGTCGATGGCCATCGATATCCACCTAGATGAATCCCCCCCCCTTACGAAGAAGCGGTCTCCATTGCGTTGAGTGCCTAGGGAAGAGGGGAAATCATTTTCTGAATATGAATCTTAGTGAGATGTGTGCCTTGTTGGAGAATTTGCGTTGCTTGGTTTGCGGAAGGATGTCACTAACCTGTTGATGGCTAGGTTGAATATGTTCCACCAACCTGTTGTCTCTAGGCTTGATAAGGCATTGTGTAGGCACCATCGTAGGTGAAGAAACAATTTTTTCAATCTTCTTCTGCTAGATAGAAGGTGTTGAGGTTGCAGTGGTTGCATGAGCCTTCTGTGCATCCTTTGAATAGACTGTGAAGAGGATGAATTTTGGAGTATGAGAGATTACCTTGCGACATTGTTTTGGTGGAACAATAATCAAAACTACCTCTGGCATCCTGTACAGATAACCCCTAGAGTAACAATGACAGTATGGGGTAGAGACTCATAAACAACATGATGTTTCCACATATATGGTTGGCCCAAAACAACATCACAAACATCAATAGGGGAAACATCACACACTACCTCATCCTTGAAGGGTTTGATGCCATAGGACAAGCGCCACTGTTGGCTGACACTGAGATATAATCCTTGGTGAAGCCACCCAATGTTGTATGGTTATGGGTGTGGTTTTGTTGACAACCCCAACTGTTTGATGACCTCAAATGAGATGAGATCTCCTAGATATTTTTATCAATAATGAAATGCAACGGGGTCCCCTTCACCCACATCTTTGAATGGAAGAGGCACTCCCCCTCTTCGGGATCTACTGATTCTTTTGGTTGAATTGTTATGGTCATGAAGGTAGAAGTGGGGTCTACATTGATGATCTATCTATTTTAAATATTTTCTGGATTAGATTCCAAATCAGGGTTCAACTCCTTGTCTTTGAACTTGGACACCAATGATTGTTTTGAGCGACATTCATCGGTGTTGTGCCAGAGGATTTTCTAGAAGTCGCACCACTTCCCAATGTCATTCTTCGTCTTTCCCCTACCCTTCTTTCCTTTTGTCTTAGACTGGTTGTCTGGAGGTTGTTGGTTAGGGCCATCTTTACCATGCTTTGTTTGTTGCTGATTTGCAAACCCAAACTCCCATTTGTTGTGGTGCCTAAATTTCTACTTGATTTTGATAGCATATCAATAGGTAGCTCCCAATGATGAGATTTTTAGGAAATCCATTTTGGTTTGGATGTACCTATGCAGAGCCCCATGGTATTTCAAAGTAAGATGTTGCTAAGAGTATTTGATACCCATCTTGGTGCACAAGGTATGGAAAGTATTTGTGTACTCCGACACTGTTTTTCTCTCCTCTTGTGGCAGTGTGGTCCATCTCATGTACTGGCCTTCATATTTATCAACAATGTACTATTGTTCCTTGACCGCATCCACAAAAAAATACCAAGTGGGATCAGCCCCATATATTCCAGATTCCTCTATGGAACTTTTCTCCCAGTAAGTTTCCCACCAATGTTTGACATGGGGGAGATCCTTGAGGAATGGGAAGGTGATATGTTTTTCGTCTGAAAAATTATGAACAAAGAAATAACCTTCTAGCAAATTCAACAATTTTTCTAAGGCATGCACATCTATCTGACCTTCAAATATGGGAATATCAAAATTAAATTGTACCTAGAAGGGAGATTTTCCTCCAAAGTGGTCTCTTGATGAAGATGTGCTTGTTGCTATTGACAGGCGTTGAAGGATGTGGTAAAAATTCTCCATCATTTCGTACCTTTGTCGCGCGATAGATTTCTCAAGCAACAGGTTAATATAATAGTTTTCTCTTTTGTTTTTCTTTTCTACCACCATAGAGGGTTTCTTTGGCATGTGAGAGTGATTTTCCTCAAGAGAGACAAACTCGAGACCCAACTTGCTATACTCAGACCTCATCGAGGACATGCATTGAAAAATGATCAAGAGAAGCCCGCTCTGATACCATTAATCCAAATTATTTTTAGAATGAAATGAAAGTAGAAATATTACAATGAAATACTCATAAAATTTCCATAAACAAAGAGATACAACAATATATGATTTCTATTAATGAAATAAATGTACAGAGACTATAAAATTATAGAGTGCAAGACTCACTATAATGGTGGCATATTTATCTCTGAGCATAGATGTGACAACTACACTCATTCACAAGAAGATGATTGCAATGAGGCTCTGAAGGCATTTTTATGATAAACATGAATGCCAAACCAATAGACATCCAAAAACCTAACCCTAGGAGATGAAGCGTCAAAATTCATGTGGGCCCCGTTGGGGTAAGTTAGTACATTAACTTCGCGGGGTCGTAACTTTTGCATACGATCTATGTTTTAGGCGATTGATAGCCCATTGGAAAGGTCGTTTTGAGAACTACGCATTATGCTGTCAAAATTTGACTCTGTTTGTATTTTGACTATGGAAATCCAATAAAAATTTGTTTAGAGCCCCAAAATGGCCCTAGAAGTACATAAATATGTAATGACATGAAAAATTCAAAAATAAGCCAATTTGGATAGGTGGGCAACCACCAATATCCACCTGGATGATGTGTAGGGCTTCAAGATAGCCCCGTAAGTGAAAACCCACAATTACAAAGAGATGTCCCCATTACAGAGAAACGTGTTGAACTGAAGACTGTCCAGATGAGCCAGTTGGAATTTGGAACAGGTGGGTGGCAACAGATATCCACCTAGATCATTGAATCAATCCTATCCAACGTCAGGGAACTAGGCTACTAGGCCACCTAAACAAATTTCACACACATTCAACCAAATGGTTGTCACATTTATCAACCAGTTCATCATCCCACTAGGGAAATGGGACACATGCCACTACACGCAACTTCCAACCAACTTCTTTGACGTTGATCCACTAGGCCACCGGGACACCAACCACCGCATGCAACCTCCATCCAAACTGCTATGACCCAATCTAGTGAACATTCTTTCTCACATGTGTTCTGATACCTAAAATTTGCATTGCACGTGGGCTCAACAAGATTTCAAGTCTCTCTATTATTCACGCATGAACAAATAAAGTTTTTCCTTTCATTATATATCATCGTGTCTAATATTTTCCTCTGTGTGTGGGATAATAAAATTCCTTTGTAGATCAATGATCGAAAATCCATCGCGGAGTGCAATCAACGATTCATGTTCACTGGTTTCTCTAGGGAATAACTATTGATATTATGATCCAATTTGACCCAATGATGTCTCATTGGTAAGCCTAGACCATGAGAAATTTCCTCAACATCGTTTCCATGGAATTAAACCACCAAAATTCCTCCTCCAATGCTACCCCATAGAATTATTTTATTTTATTTTATTCAATAATTTGTGCGTAAAATTCCATTTTGTAATATACTTAGATCAACAAACCAGAAGTTGCTTCACTCATAAACGCAGATTTAATATTTGGTTGTGAAATCCAATGGATCCCCAAGAAAAATGGTCGTAGCATTCTCTCATAGTGCTCTATAATATATTTACATGAGAGAACCGTAACTCTCATAAAATAATCTAATAATTTGTAATTTGATCACCAGACAAGTACTTGGTGAGAGCCAAAGATCAAAGTCCAGTTGCTTAGAAATGTTGATCTCCTTACAAAAATTTAAAATTTCAAGTGATTTATACACCTTTTATACTAAAGAAAAGATACTTTTTACCCTAGAAGTTATATCCTTTGGGAGAAATATTTCCCCCCCAAAATACAGATCTAATTCAAACAACTTATAATGTCTGGTAGCAAGCCCTTGAAGGTCAATGTTGCAACCTCGCTCTGATATAATAATGTGACGTACCCAACACCCATGTTGAGTCCCCTCACTACGGAAAATGACTTATCCTACTGAGAATGAATCTAAAAATTCCCCCATACATATAAAACAAAACCAAGGGGCAACAGGCCCATAAAAAATTTACAACAAACAACATGTTGATTTAACAATGCATCTATAATATTTATAAAATCAGGAATGCATCCAGCAAACACCCAAGAATTACACATCATTCAAATAAAACATTTACACAATGGAATAATCATAATAAACACAATACAAAATTATATGTTTATAAATATAATCCAATTGTGTGCATAGGAAGGATGAACCTCCCATCCATAGGAAATTTTGTTATATAAATGTCAATAGAATTCATGCCTCAAGATACAGATTTATAATAGTATTAATAAGGAAGTAAGACTAAACTTTGATCAACATATATGTACTATATTGTTTATGTAATATAATATTGGTTTATGTGCATTTATACGCAAATTTTTTGAGTTTGTAAGTGTGTAGTGGGCATACTTCAGAGAGAACGAAGGCCCCCCTTCATCTCATAAGTATCACCCTAGTTATTTTTATCTATTTCATGCATTATAATTAAGTGTGGTTTCATTATTGATATAATTTCATTGAATTCGATACTTTCATAAAGTTTAATATAATTCTGTTAGTTAATCATTGTTGTAGCTTTAACCATGCATATTGTTCAACTAATGCTTGCAAGAGAAGGAGTTTCATGCTTGATTGTTTGATATTTTATTCGGTGATTCTATGGAAAACAATTGTCAAGAGATGCAAATTGATGCAATTGATGATCACCATTCTTTGTTGGTCGGCAATTGCCCATGATAGATATATTTCCCACATGTTTTTGTTTTTATTTTTTATTATATTTAAATTGAAGGTTGTCAATCTAATTGACAGAGTGGATCCAATAGAGTATTGTTGGATATAAAAATATATATCCAACCCACAATTCTACCTTAGAATATCCATTGTTAAATGAGCAACTACTTCTGAAGTTTATTTCATAGCTTATTAAAATGGTGTGTCTATGAGATTTGTTCTTCATATATTGTTCTTGGTGCTTCATAAGTTTAAAAACATGGATTGATAATTAATGTACCAAATCACTATTATATAATTTTCTTGATAGGGGTTGTGGGGAGATATGGTGAATGGAAATGATGGAATTCTTTCAAGCAATGCATTAAGGGTAACCATATTTCCTTTTTATGCACTTGTCATGTCTACTCTGAATGAAAATCTTAAAGAATTGCAATATGTATCACTTTAATTATCTCTTAAACAAACATTTTTATTATATGTTATTTAGATTGAATCTTAGAACTATTAACACGATTTGACTATGCAAAATAGTGGTTAAAGGGTTTTTTAACTTTTGTATTTTAAGTATTGAATGTACTATTCATGCTTGATGATTGAAATTCACTTTCGATGATTGAAATAGTGAATGACTAATCTATAAGGATTGAAAATTTGTAAATCACCCAAGGTAGACTTCCCAATCCATCCCAATCCATGTTAAGAATTCCAATGTCCAATAAGTAAGAAGTTATGATGAAACTTAAACTTTTCTAACTCAAAATTAAAATCTCTGCCTACTCTTATTTACATGAGAATAGAAAATGTCATTTAATGCATGCCTCATTGAGAATCTATATAACATACCTACCCTTGAATTCATTACTGTGAATTCAAACATAGAGTATGTCTATATAACATAGTTACCAAACTCGGGTGAATCGGGCTGAAGAATTTGGAAATTTTGTAATTTGGTTTGATTCAGCCACTAATATGTTAAATTTTAATTGATACAGGCTAATATTGTTTAGAGAAGGTTTGGATGCTTCATCGAAAAATACAAGTTCCTTGGATGTGAAACACAAGAATTGATCCCAGCATAATATCGTCTATAAAGTGTGATTATGGCATGTTTACAACAAGAATATAGAGTCAAATGCAAATCCTCTCTTTTCCCTTGGAATGAATCGATGGAAATGTCATGGTCACGATTGCATGTTCGATATTGGTCCACCATTTCAAGTATGATCCATAGAAACATGTCTAACCTATAGCCCTTAACATATTGAGGTACGCTCAATCGACATAGATCAAGTATGTATATGGAACGATGGACAATGCAAGATCAATGCTAAGATGTTTTGGTGGGTATTAATTTTTGTGGACATCAGTTTTGACATGAAATGAATTCCAATGAACATTTAGTTGATTAGTTACTTGAACCTACAACAACAAATTGGGAAAAAGTAAATTGACATCATACCAGGTTATATGAGCAGCTTCGGGCAGGGGATATGGATCGTACCAGATTATATGAGCAACTTCTAGTAAGGGATATGGAGTAAGAGGGATAACATCATTGACCAACCCTGATTGATCTGGTTGTTATCAGGATCATTGACCTGTCTTCTTGCCTTTATTGAATTAATAATATATACTTTGAGGTTAGTAATTTGTAGTCCAAGGAGGTGTTTGGCCTTACATACATTGTTCCCCTGCTAGCATAGAGAGAGATGGTGGGTGATATAGATAGTTTAGGTAAGGTGGGAAACATAGTCAAATCCATACCAACCTCATATATGGGTCATTAAAAACAATAGTCCATGTGCATCCATCGGGGTGGTCCAACAAAATAATAGCTAAAAGAAAGAAGAAAAAGAAGAATTTATACAACATTGATGGAAATCGGAGACTGTCTCTATGTTTTTCTATCTTTCTGTCTATTTCTGTCTTGAGAAATTTATACAAAATTAGATACAGGAACAACATTTTTTCTAAATAGAAGAAAACATTCCACCCAAGGAAAACATTGAACCTTTTTTTAACATGTTTTTTGTATTTGTTAGATGTATACTCCGAAATTTTTTCCTTATTAGATGTTAGTCTATCGAATTTTTTTCTTATCGAATCAAATTCAAATCTAATTCTAAATTTGAACTTGATAACTATGCTATTTAACACACCTACCCTTGACTATAATACAATGAATTCTAACACAGGGTTGATAATAAAACTACACATTCAATTATTGTAAGAAAAAGTATAATGCTATCAATTAGACTTAACAACGCATATATATATTATTTTTTTTTGTTTCTTTTGAAAAAGGGAATTATTCTTAGA
>SNQJ01S0004402.1:147407-163532 GCA_010110895.2 Picea sitchensis
TTTAAAGGTACATGAACTACGCTTTCTTTCAGGTTATATAGTTGTCTAAATTCTGAAGAATTTATTTATTAATCCAAGATAAGTAAACTTGTGAGGTGTAGGAACTATGTGTGAAGAAATATCTTTGAAGTCACTCAATATTCTTGTAAAAAGGTAATCTATTGCAAGTTGAGAAAGGAATCTCAAAGCTAACCCACATTGAAAGTTATTCTCTATATCAATGACTTAAACTAACCTTCAATTGGTAGAAATGAAATTACACATTTATGCATTGTGTTAGTTTCTATGAATATACTTTGTTTAGTCATACAGATTTGAAATCAAATGAGACACCTCGATTTGTGATTTAATAGGTTGATCTTAAACCAAATGAATTAATCCAAATGCAGTAAAGAAATGATTTTGAAAAATACAAACTAGATTGTCAGACACTCAGTTTAGTTTTGTAAATATGGTTTTAACTCAATTGCAACTGTGGTAAATCAGATTATGAAGTTTATTCAATTATTAGAATTGAGTGTCTTTCATAATAATACTTCGAACCATATGATAAGACCACATGTGCAAGGAAACTTACTTGTTAAAAATTATTTAAATTGAAATTCATTCACTATGAGGATCTATTGTAAGCTTAATGGTCAACTTACAATAAATTACATAAATTACCTATGATTATGGGAAATTATAGGAATTACCTATGATTATAGGAAATTACAGGAATTTACCTATAATTAAAAGAAATTGCATGAAATAAATGAAATTACAAAACAATACAATTCTATTGAAAATCACTTAAAATAAATACACACCACATACCAGTGCCCCTCCCAGTTTATGCTTCCAAGTAAACTCAAAAAACTAACGAATCACTAACACCATGAATGGAACATAAAATTCTTTGTATTAAACAGTTGGATAAAAGTTACATATTACACAATAACTCTCTCAAGAATAATATCAATATCATCACTAAATTCTTACATTGTCTGACCTTGATTTTATAGAATATTACATAGGAAAAGTTGAGTATTCTCATAATAACATTATTTTCCTATTTATGTGTAGAAATTATAGTCATATCTCGTATTGAGCATGAGGGATGGGATATCCCCGATTTCATGTGTTTTTTCCTTATTTATCTAAGTGGAAAATTGATTCAATCTACTTCATCTTCGAACCTTGGATTCTAGTAACAAAATCATGGGTTTTCCAACTGTAGCTTGCATATTTTTCTATTCCCATTGTCGTGCTGGCCAAAAATTGACAATGAGGTGGAGAACATCTTGAGGGTGGAAAAATGGACATTTCACCATCTCATGATATCCATGAGAAACTTCCAAGTGTCATATATATATTTGATGGAGGGAGACCATGCTAATCTTGGATGCATTATGTTGGTTCTGAGATTACACTTAAGGCTATAAAGTGTAGAGTCTAGGCATCTGAAAAGAGAAAAAGAAAAGTGGGGAGACAACTAGGGGGGATGAGGCTATAGCCAATCTCTGAGCTTTCTTTGCCTAACTTCCAAATATTCTTGAACACTGATATCCTGTTCGATGGTGAACCATGAACATTCGAGCTCTGTCTGGGTGATGGCAGTCTTAAGTATTGTATCGAAAAGATTCAAAGCAATGATGGTTTGACCTAATGGGTCAGGTTAGATGTTGGGTTTCCTTGCGATAGGTACATTCATGGGGAGAACATAGATTTTTTAAGAGGGTTGATGTTTTTAAAATGCTTATTTCAATTTTAGATAATACAAGGAAAATTCAGTGAAGCCAAACAAACAGTTTAACGAAATCAAAGGTCGTTTTCCATAACCGAGTCAAAATCTTGAGACCGAGTGGGAAAACATAGAGCCGTCAACAAAGTGGGGCATCAATTTTAGAGGAACCCCATGCTTTGGAAAATGAAGAAAAGACATGAATACCATGATGAAAGCATATAATGTATAAATCTAAGAAATTCACACGTCTTGTACTTGCTAGTAGTTGATACAGAGGAAAAACTATAAATAACAAGATACCTAGAACTTTATCTCCACAGTAGAAGTTATACTAAATTGTAGCTAAAACATTCATCAAAGACATATATGTAAAACAAATGACATGAAGCATGAAATACAGAGAAAAAGCACATAACTCAATCTTGATGGAATATGGAGTCTTAAAATCGCTTTGTATTAATCCTGGCTAAAAGAAATTTTTCTATTACAATCTATCCACTGGCCAAAAGCCCTTTCTATTACAATCTTTTTTCTATTTAAACAAACTTCTGAACATCTAGAATTCTGATCGTTCTGGAAAATTGTCAGTTACAAATGGAAAATTTGAGCGTTTCATCTCCTCATCTTTGTCTACCCTCATAAGGGTGGTGCACCTTCCTTTCCCTGCCCTTCGGGCTCTAGAAATAGAACAGGTTGGCATCTGTCATCATTTAGCACCAGAAACCTACCCCTTCGCCTACTCGATGCAAATGACACACCTCTCCACCAACTGGGCTATCAACCTAGAAGGCTCTGCTTGGTTTCTTTCTTCAAAGGTGTGACAACTCTTCGCCAGTTGTGGCAACCTTTTCCCTACTTGTCGGTCCTCCATGATGATGGAGCATAATTGTAAACTTGGTTGTACTAACCATTTGTCCACTTGGGCCATATCGACCTGGCTTATCTGGGATATCTCCACTTGTTCCTTCTCCATGTTTTCTTTGATGTTAAATAGGTGTTTAGGTATATTGATTTTTCCCAGCGTCCCAGCACTACTTTCCTTATCAAGGTCTAGCAAAATTTTACTCATCAAAGAAAACATTTCCTCACAAGAATTATTCACTTCATTAGCGCTCCCCTTGCTTTCTGATATATTATGCTCCCAGACCTTCAATAGGATATTTCCTCTAGTTTGTTCTATGATGGATAATTTGGAGTTGTCGACCGTCTCTATCTTTGTCATAGTTATAAAAACGTCTTGGAAAGCGACCCGTGCTGCCTCGGCTTCTCTTTTTCTCAAATAAATATTTTCTAACACTTGATCTATCATCTGGAAATGGTTTTGAATGGTTCCTACTTTTATAAGTAGGTTTTGTTGAGTCGTTAATACCTTATATCGGATTTTAGCAGCCTGGGATATGAACATTTTTATGTCTAAAATGTGATTCTCGGTTACATCCAATTTCGATTGTAACTCTATAATTTGTTGCCCCTGTTGGCTTACCTGTGTTTGGCTAATTTAGGCCGACTAGCGCACCTGCTCGAGGTCGGACTTGAGCTTCTCGATCTTCTATAGGTCGGCTATTCAGGCTTCCTCAAGGCTTTTTCTCACCTCGTCCCTGACATTCACTTCAACAGTAGCCACTTTGTCTTCTAACTTGCTGATCAAGAGGTTCTTTAATTTCAAATGGGCCTTCAGAGTTCCAACTGAGTATTGATTTGTTGTAGCATAAGCACCTAGTATTCCTGCTATCTTGTCTGCAAACTCTTCCTCTTTCTCGTCCCTTCCATCTGTCATGATTTTAAATTTTTTAGCCTTCGCACCCTCCCTTTGATATAAATCTTGCCTCACCATGGCCTTCCTTTTTTTATCAAAGAAAACTTCATTGGGAGGCAACTCCTCTATGGAAATGGGAGTTAGTTCTTTATTGAAGATCCACCCTACATCGAGATCCCCCTTTGTGAACTGTAAGGGTGTGACAATGACGATCAGACTGTCGATTTCCTTGGATGGTTGTTTTGGGGTATCATCTGTGGCCGGCTTGTCTGACGTGAGAGGTAATAAGTCACCCGACCCCTTCGAGGGCATCTCTATTTTTCCTTGGGCCTGCTTACCCAACATACTCTTTTTAGGGTTTCCTTCTTGTTGGTAGGGGATTTTGGCTCCTCTCTCTGAGGTTTCATCCTCCCCTGTTTTCTCTTGGTTATTCTCCTTGCTAGGACTCAAGTCCTTTGAACCTTTGACCCCCATCTGCTACGTGACTAGAAGCTTTGGGGTTTCACCTTGTAAAATATGAGGGAGACAACTCCGCCGTGCTCCTGGAATCTAAATAAATCAGCCTTATCTCCGGGTGGAAAGGCTTGAATCCGACTTAGGACTTCCGATTAGGACTTGACACCACGGAATATTTCATCATGAGGGGAATCCTCATGTTCATATCGCTTTAGGCCACAACTCGCCAGGTGATTGCTCACAACCCTACTAGGGTCGTGCTTCTTGAACTCAATATCCACCAGCTTCATTTCTTCTAAAAACATAGCCTCGGCTTTGGCATGGCCAAAATATAACAAGGAATATGCGCCAATATGAATAGGGAAGGGAAGCCATACCTTTTTTGATACTCCTTTGAGATCTTTTCTTATTTCACCGAGAACAATCTGCCTGGCAATCTCGTGACACAATAACTTATCTGGAAAAAATAGCGGTAGATCATATGGCGGGATAGAGGTGTCGAAAATCATGATATATGAAAATTCCGCCTCTACATACCAATCTTCCATACTACTCAAGTTGGTCACAAGACTATCTGAAATCCTGGGTGGCGACAGGCCAAAGATGGCGACGTGCAATGGCACCATTACCTAGTTGAAGATTTCGTAAATGAATTCTTTGGCATTATCCTCCCAAATATTCGAGTGGTAGGCATGAAGCAGATGGCATCCATGATGTAAGAAGACATAAAGAAAAAAGTCACTTTCTTACCTGCCCTTTGTGCTCGATATTTAGTAATTTGACTGGTCAAACTATTAGACAACAGTTTGGCCTAGTCGAAGGAGAAACCCTCGGCAACTTTATGAATGAGTGGTACCCATGGGAGGAAAAAATGGGTAGTGTCCTCCTTCCCATACAACCTACATGCCATCATTGCTATGTACTTGAATTGTGGCTCCAAGGAGGATATTGAATAGATCTTGTTAGTCTTGGCTCTGAATTTCGCGGGGTGTGAGACCCAATCTCTGATTAGATCAGACAAACTTCTTGCGTATTGCTCACACTCCTTCTTCTTGAAACCTTCTAGAAATTCAGCATTGTGGGTGAGGTTCAGTGTGCGTGACAATTTATACATTGCCTGCAAATGTTCTAGCCTGAAAGTCTAAATCGTTACCTTCTGTCTGCGGATAATCATTCTGGTTTGGATATCCACATGGTCCAGCGCCCACCTAATCATATCATAATAGGGAAGAAGCTAGGGCCTTGCCGCTTTTTTGTGCATTTCTGATTGAGCAACAATTTTGTATTTGGTTGATAAGTCGTCATTCTCATTGTCGCTAGAATCATCCAAACACCTTACAGACTCAGATTGCAGAATGTTGGAAACATATGACCAGGTCTTGATAGCATTAACACTCCGCGGCGAGGTATGAGAAACCACGTCTAAAACCTAACCTAAACTCTCGAGAACTGCCTTGGACGTTTTTCATGGAGCGATGATAGAGAAACCTGCAACTGGACCTCCTGTCGAAAAAATTGAAAAGCGCGAAACAACAGTTATCCTGGTGAAATGGTTCTGCACGCAAATAGAAATGAAAACTAAAATAATGAAGGAAAAACTCTTCATCTTGGTGATTTAAACCCATGGGTGTCCTTGCCAACGAAATGGTCAAATCTCTTAATAGAAAGATTTAGAAGTAAAAACGAGATCCTACTATCTGTCACCTCACTGCAATTCAAATAAATGTCATAAATGCTTGACGAGTCGAAACACGAAAAAACACAAAAACATTTAAAACTCACTCCATAGACGGTGCGTTTTAAAGGTTGTTTAATGTGTTGATTAATCCAGTTTATTTCCTTTAATTAATTATGTTTTAGTCTTTAATCCGCCTTTTTCGGCGTTCACCGTATCAGAAGATTTCACTCCTAAATTTCGAGCCCCCAAAACCCGAAATCGCGATGATGCAATTTATTTGATTACTCGTGATCTAACTGAAGATCCTAATTAACCCACGCTTAATTAATGAATATCGTGACTTCGTGACTCAGATCTACGAAGGTGATGCTCTTTGGGAGAGCGATCGTCGAGCAACAAAATCATGATCGTGCTTAACCAAGGTTTAAAATGATTTACTCCCAACACTAACTTGGGTAAAATTTAAAATTGTTATCACCACTTCGCGTGTCGGGATACTAGGGACAGTGGGAAAGGTCACGAAATAAGAGAAATCCCAGAACTATCCTTTTGGGTTTAAATATAACATCTCACTTATTTAGAAGAAGGCGGCTCCAACTAGGGATCTCGTCTCCTCGCAGGACGAGAAGAACAGTAGACCGAGTGCCTGTATGGGTAAATTGAGTCATCAATTCACTTATGAGAAACTGATTGGGAAAGAGGATACAGAGAGAACCTTGAGGTTCCAAATTTAATTTTGGAAATATTTCAAACCTGGAATGCTTTCTAAGCTCAGCTGCAGTCCACAATAACTTTCCCTTCCTCGACACTAAAATCGGGTCTGCTCAAGATGGTCCAAACAAATCTTAGGAAATTCAATAGGTCCTGTGGGATTTATCTTGCATCAAAATGAAGTATAATTCATGCTTTTAATTAGGGAGACCTACAATGAACCTGAGATGTAGATCCAGTTTCGAGAAAGATAATTACTAGAGCATAGTATGATTTATGTATGACAACCTTACATATATCTTTAGACATTGCTTCACTACCAGCGAGCTTGTTCAGTACCCCGGTGAAGTTATCTGGTCCCCTTTATTGAATTTCCTTTCACCACTTCAAAGGGTAATTATGCATTTAAATGCTGAGATAAGAACAATGATTTTATGAATTTCCTTTCACCATCTCTTTGGACTAGATGGGGGAAATCAATTATGAATTTCCTTTCACCATCTGTCTTATATTTTATTCTTTTTGGAAAATGAAGTGGGGGCAATCAATTTTTATAAATAATACCAGGGGTAAATTCTATGTAAAATTTGCAACAGAGGCCTGTCAACTTGATTTGAGTGCTCTGGACCAACTTTCTCTTAACCTTCACAACACCCTAGTTCACAGGATAAAGGGGGGAATTCATTTCGAGGGGTCTTTTTTTGAGCAAGAATTAACCATTTGAAAATTTTTGAAAGACTTAAGAGAGTTAAGGTCTTCCCACGCATGACCTTGTTCAGCAGGGGACCGAGAAGCTATGAAGACCAATTTAATTCCGGAGACATTCATCAGTTTCCCAAGTGGAAGAGAAATATATTTTCCTCTGTGGATGGTATGGGCAGGTGTCAGAGATTAAGGAGAAAGGGCCAAAGGTGAAAAATGGAAAGTGAGTAGGACATGGGCCCCAAAAAACCAGATGTTATCATGCAATCCTGAATTAGGTGAACACATCATACTTGTGAGACCACTACTGCATTTAATTGATATTCATTTGAAAACCCAGATACTTCAGAAATTCATCTCTTTGCCTTACCACTTCATCTTCTTCTTGAAAAAATATTATTTGTCACCTGTTTCGGGTGGGTCAATTTATGGATACCTGACCGTCCCTTTGTCCTTTCGCAGTTTGGGCTATAATTCAAAGGCCTGTATGAAACAACACGAAGAGTATCAGGTCTTCAAGATTTATGGGATCCTGGGTGTCAAAAATTATGTTTCTACTTCTAAGAAATCAACAACCTGTTTTATTCAAGATGAAAGTGAACTTATTCTTCTAGTGACTGGTTGGCTGTTCTCTCTCATCTTGCTAGAGCTTCATTACAGGGAGCGTCAAATTTATAGGTATAACCACATCAGTCCCCTACACCATTTGAAAAGGAGAAGTACCAATGGATTTCTTCGTACCTATCTGATTTTCCCATAAGGCGTATTTTAAGTGTACATGCCAAGATATATTTTTTTTCGCTCAATACCTTCTTAATTATGGTAATCAAACTCTTATTTTATGATTCGGCTAACCCATTACCTTGAGGGTAATATGCTCTGGAGTGGCCCAATACAATGTTATATTTTTGGCAAAAGCTGACCATTTCCATGGACTTGAATGCCTGGGCATTATCCGTCACTATCTTTCAGGGACAACCAAATCTGGATAGTATGCTCTCTTCCAGGAAATCTATCACCACTGAATCGGTCACCTTCCTCATGGGAATATCCTCCACCCATTTGGTGAAATAATTTGTGGCGGTGAGGATCCATTTGTGTTGAGCACTGGAATGTGGGTTGATTTCGCCTATAAAATCTAACCCCCATTGTTGAAAAGCAGCATCGGTTTTGACAGGAACCAGAGGTAGCGCTGGGAGCTTTTGTTTTCCTACAAACAACTGGCAAGGGTTGTAGGCTCTGACTTTGATGTTGACATCTGAGAAAAGTTTAGGCCAATAATATCCTTCCCTTAGGATTTTATAAGTTGTTTCCCTCTAGGCGTGATGCCCTCCACACACTCCTTCATGGAATTCATTTATGACCCCCTCTATTTTTTATTCTACCAAATAGACCAGTAGAAAACCTAAGGGGTCCTTCCAATACAGTTGACTTTCAGATATGCAGTACTTCACCGCATGCAGCTTCAGTGTCCTGGCCTTAGCTGGAGACAGATCATTAGGGCATTTCAGGGTAAGTAGGTAGGACACTATATCTTTATACCAATATGATAAGACAAACTTCTCTTCGATTCTGGAGATAGCTATTTTCTCGTCAGGATCGTTTACGTCCCCCTGTCCTTCATATCCTTGCAGGTTATTTATTCTGAGCACTCTAAAATTTGATTCCACCAAAAGCTTAGCCAGACCTTGTCCCTGTACTAGTTTTGTCAGTTTTACCTCTAGGTCAAACTTTTGAATTTTAGCGAGCCACCGACCCCTCTCTCCATCATTGTCAGGCTGGACCAATATATCCTTCATAGAACTTGTGGGAACGTATGTGATTACCTTGGAGTGTAGCACGTAAGTTCTAAAAGCCTTCAAAGCCTTAACCATAGCATATGCTTGTTTCTCCATTATATCATATCTTAGTTCAACATCTCTAAGAATTTTACTAAAAAAGGCTATTGGTTGCTTGAAACCCTCTTCATTCTTCTGGAGGAGTAATGGCGCCACTGTGTGTTCGGAGGCGAACGAGAAAATTAGGAAATCCTTTAGGTAATCAGGGCTTGCTAATATGGGCGCTTCACTGATAAATTTCTTGATGTGTGCAAACAACGCTTTAGCCTCCACCATTCATTTGACTTCGTTGTTCTTCTTGAGCATATCTGTGATCAATTTCTTGATTTCAACAAAGTTTGGGATAAATCTTCTCAAAAAATTTATTTTTCCTAAAAATGACTAAATTTCTTTTATATTCCTAGGAATATTTATGGTGTCTATAGCTTCCACCCTTTGAGGGTCGATTTTAATTCCGTATTGAGACACAATGTCGCCCAAGAGTTTACCTTCCTACATCGTGAAGTGAGTCTTATTTGGGTTTAAAGACAAACCAAATTTTCAACATTTTTCAAATGTTTTCTTCAGGTGTAGCAGATGGTCTTCATCGGATTTGGAGAAGACAGTCAGGTCGTCGAGGTAGATAACCACAAATTTATCTTTTTCACCGATGAAGGCGATGTCCATAGCGTGCTGGAATGTAGCACCTATGTTCATCAGACCAAAATGCATTTTGTCATACATAAATGTGCCCCAAGGGGTGGTGAAAGTTATTTTTTCTTTATCATGCCCGTTGACGGCAATTTGATTATAAACGGAAAACCCATCGATCATCGACATCCTATTTTCCCCAACTACTTTTTCCAAAACGTGATCCATTTTGGGTAGAGGATAGTTATCTCTGAGAGACGACTTGTTTAGATTTCTAAATTCTACGCACAGCATGATCTCCCTGCTTTTCTTCCTAACTGGGACTAAGTTCGCCACCCAGTTAGAGTACCTGAGAGGTACAATAATTTTTGCATCTAACAGCTTTTTCACTTCTCTTTCGACCACAGGCAGTAAAATGGGGTTGATTTGTCTAAGCTTCTATCTAAAGGGCTTAACACCAAGTTTCAAAGGTATCTTGTGCTCGATCACAGAGGTATCATAGGTTCTGAGATCATCGTAAGACCATGCAAAGACATCTTTATACCGCTCGAGTAAGTACTTATACTTGCTTTTTATCTCAGGAGGAAGGTACTTTGATAACTTCACTATTCTAGGCTCTTTGGTGGTGCCCACATCATAGTCTTCGACCTCCTCCGGTTGGGGCTGCAAGGTGGACTTTAGAGGCATGTTGTTTTGATCAAACAACCTTTCCAGAGGTATCAGGCCCTTAGGGATTTGATTACTTTTTAACACTAGCATGCGATGATTTGCAATTTTTTCTCGGAACTCCTGGGGCTCCTCCTCTTCTTGCATAATCTAGGTATGATTGTTTTGGTTCTCCTAGTCAATGTGAGTTTCAGAGAAATCACCCACCATTTCCAAGAACATTCTGATCTCTTCGTCGTCCTCAAAGACCTGCCAGTGTTGTATGTTGTTTGGTATGGATAGTTTGTGCCTTACCTCTATGTACTTTAATTTGAAAGCGGTAGGAGGTGTGAAAGTTGAAGCTACTTTGGCCAGTGAATCGGCTTGTTGGTTTTTGGCTCATGGGATGAAATGAACCTTTACTAATGAAAAGAAATTTTCCATTAGATCCCAGGCGCAAATTCTGTAGGACCTCAATCTTGGGTGCTTGGCCTGATATTGCCAATTTACCTGCTTCACAATTAGTTCAGCATCTCCATAGACCTCCAAGTTCCTTATGTTCAACTTCTTGGTAGCTTCCAGACCCAAGAATAGAGATTCATATTCGCAAACATTGTTTGCGCAATCTAGATCCCATTGTAGCCTATAAGAGAAAGGAACGACGAATTCATTTTTAGGCGCTACGGAAAGAACTCCCGCACCCGCTCCTTCACACGATGAAGCTCCATCAAAGAAAATTTTCCAAGTTCCAGTGTTGTGCATATTTTTAGCTGTCCTTTTGGTCCTGATTACATCGATGTCACCTTCTTCTATGCAACTTTCTTCAGTATTGTCAAAGGACATAATACAATTTCCTAGGTCTTGATCAACGATGTAAACAGGGTAATTGTTAGGATTATGTGGATCACTTACTGTATATGCCAAATGTGTTTCCTTGTATAACCATGTGAACTATCCACCAAAAACAGGGACTGTGGTGTAGGTCATATCTAGCTGAAGGGATCCCATGAGCTTGGCTCCTCACGATCTAGATAATAGTAAACCATACTTCGGGGGTATATTGGCGACAACTACATCCATTAGGAAATTTTTGCCGGAATCTAGGCGAGGGTGACTACTAAATCTTTGATCATGCCCATGCACTTAACTCTCCTTGAATCGAACGAGTAAAGATCTCCATAGGTTCTGGTAATTTCAAGGCCTAGTCTATCTATAATAGATTTGGGCATTACGTTATGAGAGGCCCCAACTGATCGTGCACTTTCAGAGTAATATAGAAAGGGGTGATGGTATCTCTGGCACCTTCAAAATGTTGACCAAAAGTGATATTAGGCTTGTCGTCTTCCAGATTTATTACGTCAGAGTGACTCTCCAGATATGAAAAATTTATCATCTTGGTTATTTGTTTTTGGTACATAGGATTCTTCACCAACTCGACCAAAGGTATGGGTATCTTGATCTTTTTTATCTCGCTTTCTAGGAAGAAAAATACGGCAGTTTTATCTATTTCCTTGGTTGAAACCTTAGACTCCTTCCTATCCATTTTATTTAGTAGCACTATTTTAATTTTAATGTTTCTGGTTTCAGGTGTCTGCGTTTCAACTACCTTATTTTTTCTCTCTTGGGCTTTGACCTCTTTTACGTCGGTATTCTGCAAGTCTACCTCTATGTCATTTCACATCTTGGTCTCTTTCTGGACGGGCTCGTATATTTCGCACCTAGGAAAAATTTTCTTGGGTTACGAAGTCGACACAGGTTTGTTTTTGGGCCTCAAATTGTACTTGTGCTAGAGTTCGGTCATTATGGTATCGACCATTCCTTGATAAGAAAAATCATCAGCGCCATTTAGGTTATTGTCTTCGGCCGATGATTGTTCCGTGTTTAGGGACTTCTCATAATCTTCTTTGGTCAAGTGAGATTATACACAGTCATGACCTAATTTGTTTACATATTCTTCTAAGTCTTCGAATTCTTCCATATCATTTCCCCCGATAAAATTTTCATTTTTCAAAGGTGCTTGGATCTTTTGGCCTACATTTTTAATTTTTCTTGGTTGGAACTGAGGATTGGGATTTATCCTGAATTCTCTCTTAATGTATTGATCAGATTTGGATTGATCTAGCTCCATTCTCAAGATTTTGTTTGATAGTTTCTTTATTATCCTAGCCATGTCATCGATTTTGTCATTTGAGGACCTTCCAGATCTAGAGGGACCTGCTTGTTCTCTGAGCTTTCTAGTTTCTCTGTTTCCCGTTTCAATTTTTGTTTTTAATTTACCCGAAGCCATCATGTTTGACTCAATTTCCACAACGTCATCTTTCATTTGGGTTAGGTCGGCCCCTCTCCTTTCTCTTAATAGTAGAGCGAAATCGGGCTCAAAATATCCTGCAAAAGTTACTTTGGTGGCAGGTTGAGATGGTTTAACTTCAACAAGGATATTATTATACAACTTGTTAAACCTTTGGATAAATTCCATAACAGTTTCAAATCCATTTTTCTTTAAAGACCCGAAATCGATCAAATAGTATAAATGATCCTTTCCTGAGTCTACACTTAAGGCTATAAAGTGTAGAGTCTAGGCATCTAAAAAGAGCAAAAGAAAAGGGGGGAGACAACTAAGGGGGATGAGTCTATAGCTGATCTTTGAGTTGTATTTGCCTAACTTCCAAATATTCTTGAACATAGATATCTCATTCGATAGTGAACCATGAACGTTCGAGCTCTGTCCGGCTGATGGCAGTCTTAAGTATGGTATCGAAAAGATTCAAAGCGATGCTGGCTTGACCCGATGGGCCAGGTTCAATGTTGGGTTTCCTTGCGACGGGTACAATCATAGGGAGAACAAATATTTTAGAAGAGGGTTGATGTTTTTAAAATGCTTATTTCAATTTTATATTATACAAGGAAAATTCAGTGAAGCCAAACGAAGGGTTTAACGAAATCGAAGGCCATTTTCCGTAGCGGAGTCAAAATCTTGAGACCGAGTGAGAAAACATAGAGCCATAAAAAAAGTGGGGCGTCAATTTTAGAGGAATCCCATGATGTGGCAGAAGAAGAAAAGACAGGAATACCTTGATGAAAGCATATAATGTAGAAATCTAAGAAATTCACAGGTCTTGTACCAGCTAGTAGCCGATACAGAGGAAAAAATGTAAATAACTAGATACCTAGAACTTGATCACCAGAATAGAAGTTATACTAAATTGCAGCTAAAGCATTCATCAAATACATATATGTAAAACAAATGACATGAATCATGAAATATAGATTAAAAGAACATAACTCAATCTTGATGGAATATGGAGTCTTCAAATTGCTTTGTATTAATCCTGGCTAAAATAACTTTTTCTATTACAATCTATCCACTGGCCAAAATCCCTTTCTATTATAATATTTTTTCTATTTAAACAAACTTCTAAACATCTAGAATTCCGATCGTGTTAGAAAATTGTCAGTTACAAATGGAAAATTTGAGCGTCTCATCTCCTCATCTTTGTCTACCCTCGTAAGGGTAGAGCACCTTCCTTTCCCCGCCCTTCGGGGTCTAGAAATAGAACAGGTTGACATATGTCATCATTTAGCACCAGAAACCTACCCCTTCGCCTGCTCGATGCAAATGACACACCTCTTTGTTTCCCCTGTTGGCTTACCTGTGTTTGGCTAATTTGCGCCAACCGATGCACTTGCTCGAGGTCCGAATTGAGCTTCTCGATCTCTTGCAAGTCGGCTATTCGAGCTTCCTCAAGGATTTTGCTCACCTCGTCCCTAACATCCGCTTCAGCAGTAGCCACTTTAGCTTCTAACTTGTTGATCAAGAGGTTCTTTCATTTCAAATGGGCCTTCAGAGTTCCAAATGAGTATTGATTTGTTGTAGCATAAGCCCCTAGTGTTCCTGCTATCTCGTCTGTGAACTCTTCCTCTTTCGTGGCCCTTCCATCTTTCATGAATTTAAATTTTTTAGCCATTGCGCCCTCCCTTTGATATAATCCTTTCCTCACCATGACCTTCCTTTTTTTATAAATAAAAATTCATTGGGAGGCAGCTCCTCTACGGAAATGGGCGTCAGTTCTTCATTGGAGATCCACCCCACATCGTGATCCCCCTTTGTGAACTGCAAGGGTGTGATAATGGCGATCGGACTGTCGATNTTCCTTGGATGGTTGTTTCGGGGTAGCATCTGTGGTCGTCTTGTTTGATGTGAGCGGTAATGAGTCGTTCGACCCCTTCGAGGGCATCTCTGTTTGGCCTTGGGCTTGCTTACCCGGTGTACCCTTTTCAGGGTTTCCTTATTGTTGGTAGGGGATTTTGTCTCCTCGCTCTAACGTTCCGACCTCCCCTATTTTATCTTGGTTCTTCTCCTTGCTAGGACTCAAGTCCTTTGAACCTTTGACCCCCGTCTGCTGCATGACCAAAAGCTTTGGGGTTTCACCTTGTAAAATCTAAGGGAGACAACTCCGTCGGTGCTCCTGGAATCTAAAGAAATCGGCCTTATCTCCGGGTGGCAGGGCTTGAATCTGACTCAGGACTTTCGAGTAGGACTTCGCACCCTTGAATATTTCATCATGAGGGGAATCCTCATGTTCATATCACTTTAGGCCACAACTCGCCAGGTGATTTCTCACAACCCTACTAGGGTGGTGCTTCTTGAACTCAATATCCACCAGCTTCATTTCTTCTAAAAACATAGCCTTGGCTTTGGCATGGCCAAAATCTAACAAGGAATATGTGCCAATATGACTAGGGAAGGGCGGCCATACCTTCTCTGATACTCCTTTTAGCTCTTTTCTTATTTCGTCGAGAACAGTCTGCCTAGCGATCTCATGACACAATAGCTTATCTGGTAAAAATAACGGTAGAGCATATGGGGGGGATAGAGGTGCTGAAAACCCTGATATATGAAAATTTTGCCTCTACATACCAATCTTCCATAATACTCAGGTTGGTCATTATGCTATCTGAAATCCTGGGCAGCGGCTTGCCGAAGATGGTGACGTGCAATGGAACCATTACCCAGTTGGATATTTCGTAAATGAATTATTTGGAATTATCCTCCCAAAGCTTCGTGTGGTAGGCATGAATAGGCTCTGTATTAGATGGAGCCGAGCTCCAGTTCATTAATGGGAATGATTTCATGAAGCAGATGGAATCCATGATGTAAGCAGACATAAAGAATGAAGTCGCTTTCTTACCTTCCCTTTGTGCTCTATATTCGGTAATTCGACTGGTCAGATTGTTAGACAATATTTTGGCCCAATCGAAGGAGAATCCCTCGGCAACTATATGAATGAGTGGTACCAATGGGAGGAAAAAATGGGTAGTTTCCTCCTTCCCATACAACCTGTAGGCCATCATTGCTATGTACTTGAATTGTGGCTCCCAGGAGGAGATTGAATAGATCTTGTTAGTGTCAGCTCTGAATTTCGTGGGGTGTGAGACCCAATCTCTGATCAGATCAAACAAACTTCTTACATATTGCTCGCACTCCTTCTTCTTGAAACCTTATAGAAATTCAGCATTGTGGGTGAGGTTCGGTGTGGGTGACAATTTATACATTATCTGCAAATGTTCTGGCCTGAAAATCCCAATCGTTACCTTCTGTCTGCTGATAATCGTTCTGGTGGGGATATCCACATGGTCCAACACCCACCTGATCATATCATAATAGGGAAGAATCTAGGGCCTTGCCATTATTTTGTGCATTTATGATTGAGTGACAATTTTGTATTTGGTTTATAAGTCGTCGTTCTCATTGTTGCTATAATCATCCGAACAGCTTATAGACTCGGATTGCAGAATGTTGGAAACATATGACCAGGTCTTGATATCATTAACACTCTGTGGCGAGGTATCAGAAACCACATCTGCAAGATACCAGATATATAGAATGTGCAGAACAGAAACGAAATGCTAGAAATAACAGAATAACAGTGAAATATCCAGCATAATCTTCACAATACACAGAAATGATATACGAAATAGCAAC
>SNQJ01S0004402.1:169210-193300 GCA_010110895.2 Picea sitchensis
CAGATTGTAAATCCAATTTTGAGAAGATCTTGGCCCCACCAACTTGATCGAACAAATCATTTATCCTGGGTAAGGGGTATTTGTTCTTAGTGTTCACTTTGTTCAGTTGTCTATAATAGATACATATCCTTAGAGTACCGTCTTTCTTTTTCACAAAGATGACCGGTGCTCCCCATGGCGAGACACTTGGTCTAATATACTCTTTATCCAACAATTCTTGTAATTGTATTTTTAATTCTGTTAGCTCTGGTAGACTCATTCGGTAGGGTGCTTTTGAGATAAGGGCTGATCTGGGTAGTAAATCTATGGAGAAATCTATCTCTCTCCTAGGAGGCAATTCTAGTATCTCATCAACAAACATGTCTCTGAATTCACGTAGGACAACAAAGTCTTCTAACTTGGGATTATCTTATTTTTCTAATAGATTCGTTACTTGGATGGTGTAAACTTGACATCCCTTTCTAATATATTTCTTGAATTGCATCACTGAAACTTGTCTGACTGACACAGGTTTTGGTATACCTTGGGATGTTCTAACAGTGCCAAAATTATCTTTATAGCTAAGTATCTTTGTATAACAGTCTAGTACTTCTTTGTGTTGTTCCAACCAATCCATCCTGATAATCATATCATAAGATCCTAGTGGTAGAATGTTCAGATTGGTCCTTATCTTTTGACCATCTAAGCTAAACTCAAGATCCGAAATAAAGTTAACTACTTTTCTTTTAGTACCAGTTGCTAATTATACAAACCAAGATTTTTTGTGCTTTTGTTTCTTAAGTTTATTCAACTCTACTACATCGGGAGTAATATAACTTAACGTAGCTCTAGGGTCAATTAAAACAGAAATTCGAGTGTCATGGATTTTACCTTCGATTTCTACCACCGAGTACTGGTGGTCATCTTGTCGACTATCTATGGCTGCATTTATCCGATGCAGACTTCTGCCCATGTCACCCACTGTTGAGGCTTCCTGCAAATTGTGAATGACAGTTCTGTTTGCTGCAATTAAACGTGGACAGTTCCTCCTTATATGAGTCTCTCCACACTTCCAACACTTTAATGGCTCGCAGGAGTTGTCCCCAAATTTCTTCGTTCCCAGGTTTACCAGTTTACCTCTACCTTGCGTATTCGGATGATTGGAGTGAAAATCCTTCCTTGGGAAACTTTTTGTTGCATTTCAATAAGGAGCTGGTTGGTATCCCTTCTTCTGTTGGTTTATTCCATCTTGCTTCTTATCCTTCCAGGTCTTGGGAAACTCTACTCGTTGTTTATACTAGTCATAGCACATTCATGCTTTCCTAAATGCCTCACTCAAGGATTTGGGGTTGTCAAACTCAATTCTGTCTTTGTAGGACTGTGGTAAACGGCTTAAGAATTGTTGGATTTTTACCTTATCCTCTCGGATGTATGGTACGAACCTTAGTAGTTCCATAAATTTATTTATAACGTCCTCCATCATCATTTTTCCGAGTCGTAACTCATAGAATTCTTGCATCTTCCTTTCATAATAGCTTTCATAAAGGTATTGTTTCTTAAACTACTTCTTAAAGTCGGACCATTCCAACTATTTCTCCTTTAGGCCCTTGGCCACTTTCAGGTAATACCACCAAATGATGGCCTTCCCCTTCAGATTGTAGATGGCCATTCTGACCTTCATGTTGCTGGAATAGTTGTAGATGTGGAAGTATTTTTTTATGTCCAACAACCATGCCTCGACTTCTTCTCTTGTCCTGGATTCTCCATCAAAAGTAGCTGGTCTAATCTTTTTAAATTCTCCTTCAAGGTTGTCTGTTTGTTTTCTTTTTCTGTCTGGTATGGTTTTGTCTTCAGCTGAAGGTGTCCCTTCAGACGAACTGTCTCCTTTTTTTGTTTTCACACCATAATTCTTGGAGGTCCTTTTGTTGACCTCTTCCTCAGGGTTATCATCTTTTGGGATTTTCTTGTTTACTATACTACACAACAGGACTTCATTTATCTCTTGCTATTCATGCTGTGCCTTCTTCAATTTTTCATTGTCGGCCTTGAAAACCGGTAGTTCAACAATAAGGTTCCTCATTGTTTCCAACACCTCCGTGGGTGAGATTCCATCACTGTTCTGTCTTGGATCTCCAAGAGGTCCTTGTTGCGGATTCTCTTCCACCCTGATTTATGCACCTTCTTGAGATGCCATTTTTTTTCAACACAAAACATAAAAGCTTTTTGTTTGTAATCCACAAGATTTATTAGTTTTTTCATAAATCAGAATATACACTAAGCAATCAATGTGACCCTATTCAGGCCCAGTGTTATAACTTTTTCACTGATACCATATGTAATGAACCTCAAATTTTCCATAAAAAAAAAATTCTATGACATAATTCAACTTTGTTTAAGCTTAGAGTTTAAGAGAAGGTAAGATTCAATTCGATCCATAATGGTATTATTACACTAGTCTAGTTTACTTCAAGCAGGAAATTGTCAAGTAATCAGTTCTGCACACTTAGTTACGCTTATGATTGCATGACTGAACAGTAGGTGACTTGACTGTCTACTATGTGCGCGCGTAAGACGAATATTATCATTTTACTATAGAAAATTCGCTTTAACTCTCTATTAACGTTGGTACTTAATTCCACCTACAATTAAGAATATATCTATATCTTCTCCATATAATAATTTAGGTACTGGTCATGCTCGTACACAAAGACCTGTAATATGAACTGTTATTATTATACTCATATTTCTGATGAAGATCCTCCCACGTTTTCTATCAGTCCATTCATTACAGTATTTGAGTTGTTCCTATAACAATAATTCCTACTATGTTCCTACAACTTTGTCAAGAAACAAAGGTCAATCGGGGTTTCAGTGATCACAAGTGCCGAATGAAACAAAGGACCCTGTTATTTGCCGAAATCCGAAATACGGAACGACTGTGGACCAGTATTTCGAGGTTTCGGGATTCGGGGTTTCGCGGTTACAAGAGCCAGACATCAACACACAACATTACCCAAAATTGCAAAAAGATGTCGAGCACGTCGGGATTTCGGGATTCGATATTTTCGTGAATAAAAGAGTCAATCATCAACACACAACAACTTCTGAAATCGTGAAAGGTGATCAGTACTTTGGGATTTCGCGAGTGCAAGTGCCCAAACAATATATACAAAACTTCGAAATGCGAAAAGAGGAAGGACGGTCCCACACTTTGGGATTTCGAGGTTCGAAACTTTGCAAGTTCCGGTGTCAAAACATCGACATAAACAAATTTCCAAAATGCGAAAAAGGAAAAGGTGAGACCCACACTTCGGGATTTCGGGGTTTCACGGTTTTCATACTCAACATACAACATCACACAACCACTCACGAATCCCGAAAGGGTGAAAGGATGTGGGACAACACTTCAGGATTTTAGGATTCGGGGTTTCGGTGTTTGGAACTACCAAACAACAACACACAGCAACTCCTGAATTCCGAAAGGTGAAAGTATGTGGGACAATACTTTGGGATTTCGGGATTCAGGGTTTCGGGGTTTTCAACTACCAAACAACAACACACAACAACTCCCAAATTCTGAAAGTTGAAAGGATGTGGGACAATACTTCGGGATTTCAGGATTCGGGGTTACGGGGTTTGCAACTACCAAACAACAACACACAACAACTCCCGAATTCCGAAAGGTGAAAGGATGTGGGACAATACTTCGAGATTTCAGGATTCGGGGTTTCAGGGTTTGCAACTACCAAACAACAACACACAACAACTCTCGAATTCTGAAAGGTGAAAGGATGTGGGAAAACACTTCGGGATTTCAGGATTTGGGGTTTTCGAGGTTTTCAAATACCAAACCTCCAACATAAACAAACTTCCAAAAGGATGAGAAGAAGAGAAGGTGGGACCTGCATTTCGGGGTTTCGGGGTTTGGAACTTCGTGAGTTCAAGTGCCCCAAACCTCTTATGTAACCAACTTCCAAAATGCGAAAAGAAAGTTGAACTAAGTTTTCCTGTTGAAAAGAATTAAGGTAATAATTCAATCAAAATGCAAAGGAAGAGAGTACTCAGCTTCTATTGTAACTCTTCACACTATTTTCATCACTCCCGCTCTTTATCCTTTGCAGGTACTCTTGATTTTCATTTTCTAGGAGAACTCTTACTTTCGTTTCTGGAAGACATAAGGTGTAGAAGGATACGATATACCTTTACCTCACAGAATTCCAAAAGCCTAAGGACTTAGGAATTTTACACGCACAGAAGGGCACAAAGGATAAATTGTTTTGTATAAGGTAAATTCTATAATATTCACTTAGAGCCTCTTTTAATCAATGCATTAAACGTCAACAGTACTAGATCTGTGCATCTTTGTAAATACATGACTAAGAATATCATTCCATCAGAGATTGGTCATTATAAATGATGTTTCGAGGGATCTGAGCTTGGTTTCCTGGGGATTTATCTACAGAGAGGATTTGCCTCATTGTTGTTAATCTCCTCCTTTCCTAACTTACTTATAGGAATATAATTACATATTTCCTTCACATATATTCTCCACAACAAACAAAAATGGAAAATGTTACAGTTCTGATTTAATCAATACAATGCATCAGAAAAATAATTCAGACGGAGAATGGACATCATTCCAGTTCGGATTTAATATGACATCAAAATAAAAACATAATCATTCATAATCGAGAGGGGCAGATTAACATATCTGAACCAATCCACGGGAAGACAAAGGGAACAACCACGTTCCTCCCAACCGTAGAACAGGGCAGCCAAGGTCACTTGCTCGATTCATCCCCTATCCTGACCATGACTCCATGAGGGCGAACTTGAAAACTCCTCATCAACAATGTCCTTCAATTCCAACAGTTCTCCTCTTGCCTCACACTTACTCAACAGTGCTCATAACAACAAGACAAATCTTTTTTCAGCAAGCTCCTCTTGCCTCACACTCAATCCGCAGTGTTCATAACAACAAGAGAGCTCAAAATCTTTCCCAGCATACTTGGCAGCGTCCTGCCTCCTCGCATATGCTATTTATCAATTTTTGCCCGAGTCTTTTTCCCTCCTTTGGGGATTTTCGCAGCTCTATTAATCCCTGATTTCTAGGGGATGCCAGTGGCCAAATATTTGATTTTCCACTTCTCATAATTAGCCTAGAGGTAGTTCCAACATGTTCCCCCACTCATGGAGTCATGGTCAGCTGATTTTAACATGGCTGTTCCATTTGTCCTCCTGCAATTAATATAAATATTCTATTGTGATACAAGTGTCATAGTCAAATAGTTAGTTGATTCCAAACATATCTTTGCCCAACAATCACAATAATTAAATACAATTATTAAATTTGAAATTAAGAATTGCCATAAATGGAAAAAAAAATTCAGATTCAAATTTGCCAAAAACGGAAATAAATTTCCAGCACGCAAAAATAAAAATATTTTATTTTTGGGGTATGTCACACTCACACTCTCAAAAAATCTCTCTCCACCCCACTTTATGTATTTCTCTCTCTAACTATCACAGTCTCATACAATTTCTCTATCTAAACAGATCTCAACACATTCTCAACACATTCTCAAGACAACTCCCAAATCAAACTTTTAATGTAGAAAATGTAATCCAAGAAAATCAATGGAGATGACAATGAAATTGATGGTGTTGTGTCCTTGACCCAATAAAATGCAAGAAGAGATGAATGTGCAATATTTCAATTCAATGAACTCTAATTATAGTAGGGAGAAGGTATTTTTTCTTGAAGTACAAAAACTACAAATTGCAATTTCTTAATTTCGAATGAACACAATTCCAAATAATCACGACATACAAAGTTTTCCAACTATTCTACTTTAACAAATATTTCGAATGTAAAAATTTTCTTATGAAAGATTACTAAAAAGAATAAATGAATTCAGTTCTTCCTTTTCAAAACAAAACCAAAGATGTAATGATGAAAGGAAAATGTAATCCAAGAAAATCAAGACATTCTCAACACAATTCTCAAATCAAACTTTTTATGTAGAAAAAAATGAAATGATCAAAAAGCTTCTTGTCAAATGCAAACAAACATGTTTCTCAATCAACAAACAATCTAGAAAGAAAAATCAATCCAAAACTTTAAATGAATCAAAGACCCTTTGTCAAACAAGCACTCAGATCAAGACCGAGAGATTATATCCTTGTGACAAAGATCAAAAACAAAAACTTGCAAAATTATAAAGAAAGACTTCCAATCCATGAAAACCAATCAATAGAAATATTTGCACTCAGGAATCAATCAAACATTGACATCAAAAGTCCACCCCAGGCAACTAAAGCAAAACTAGGTGAAAAAGGACAAATTAACTCACTCCAACAAATCCTATAGGGGTCGTCGTAGGCTGACAGTAGGGCACAATGTGATGAGCTAAGTTCGTTGCAGGTTACCAATAGGACACAATGCGACGTCAATGAACTAGATTGCACAAGCAATGTGTGACATCTGAGGTTCTTCGCAGGCTGTATATATGGTACAATGCGATGATCTCTGCAAATAAGGAAAAATTGGAAAAAGGGAAAAGAATCTAACTGAACTTTAAGACCGAGGGAGTCTATATGGATCACCCACAGACTCAGAGAATTAATTCAAACAAAAGAAGGCAGGCTAAAAGCAAATGGGAAGCGAAAAACAAAAAGGAATTCGTATCCCCAGTATGGTCTCCAATTTTTTTATAGGATTAATCGGTAAATGAGGATATAAACAGATCTCCCTAGAACCACCCGAAACTAGAACAAAACATAACAAAACTTGATGCTTTCCCTAAGTTCTAACTATTAAGTTTACTAGTTAACAAGAGATAGATAACATACCATTTAAATGTCACTTCCTCTTTCCATTGCCATCCTAGATCCACTTCGATGCTCCTATGATATTGAATCTGCAAGGGAATACAAGCCAACCAAAGTGAAAGCAATATAATATACTCAACATAACCTATGTATGTGATCAAGGAATCATACAATAAAACAAGAATAGTTTTATGGGAAAGAAACATATTGTTATATCATATTAAAATGAAAGTGGAGATTACAACCAAAAGCCTTGATGTCACAAGGTCCCCTTCTGATGTCCTTTTTCTCCAACACACACACCTTTTCTCCAACCTTGAATGAAGAAGATCCACAATGACTTGATGAACTGAAATGAGGCTCTCAAGCATGATCTAATGCATAATACTCCATACAATTTCTAGCCTATTCAACCTTAGTATTTTCCATGAGAGATCCCTCTTTGTATAGTGTGAAAGAGATATGGGTGAGGAGATTAGGATGATCCCACCAAATTAAAGAAGTGATTAAGATCCAAACTGTTCGAAGGCTACCTCATATTCTAGAAGATCCCCTTCTAGAAAATTCATGAAACTTGACCTTTTCTTAGATTTTGGCATCGTCACACCCTAGGTATAGTGCAGCCTGCAGAGACGTCACAGTCCAACCCTAGAGAAGGATGCGACGATTAGGCATCATCACACCCCATGCATTTTGGAGGGTGCAGTAACCTTCCTTAATAGGGTTTTTGAGAAGAGAAAGCCAATCATTTTCCTCATGGAGAAAGACTCTTTTTATCTTTTCATGGGAACATGAATACATGTTATCAATGGATCACTGGGGTGACCAAAATAATTTGTAACAGTAGGTACTTGATGACTTCCAGTGCGGGTACCGATTGACCTCTAGTGCGGGTACCATATGACTTCCAGTGTAGGTACCTAGATGAATTCTAGTGCGGGTACCAGATAATCTCGAGTGTTATCTTAAAACCATGTCTTAACATGATTTCCACAACAAGGTAATTAGAAGGATTATAGCACATTAATAATTATTCTGACCATTAATAAACCATAAAAACCATAGCTAAACAATCATTACCTCATGTACACCAAGAAGTGGTTAAGAGAGTATAACAATGAGAAAAATGGATGGATTACTTATGATTTCAAGGAAAAATGATCATTATATGAGGCAAAATGAGGTAACTATAGATGTCAAAAGGGAGACCCAACACGCCATATGTTTTCCCAAAACACTCCAACCAAGTGTTTTTTTACCCGGATGTGTTGGATAGGGATTGGTGGTTTATATTAAGACAAGACCCGAGATCAAAACATAGTTTTGAGAACAACAGTGTTATCATTCCAAGCGAGGAATATAATGAGGGTGATGTCAATAGAAAGTGATATGTACATGTTTTATTTCATCTTTATTACTATTGTTGTATAATTTTATTATATTATTTATTTCCTTAATTATATTGTTTTTTATTCATGTTCTGACAAAGGAAATGTTAAGTTAATTATAAAAAATATTTTAACAATTTTAGTTGGTTAAGCATTCTATTGGCTTTAAAAAATATGTGTAATGTGTTTGCCTTTCAAATTATTTGTGATTGCATGGAATGACTGTTATTTGAATATATTTATATGTCGTTGCATATATTTAAAAATGTTTCATCTTCTTTAAGTATTTCCAATTGTGAAATCCTGAAAAATGTTAAATGTCCGGTTGAACTTTTAATGGGATATGAAATTCTACTTTTTATGTTGATATAATTAGATGTAATGATATGGTTGATATGAATGTTTAATAGTACAAAATTTTTGAAAATATGTTAACATGATGATTCAAAAACTAAGTTTATGTTCATTTATTTTGTAGATTTAAAAGTAAGATTAACAAAAAAAATGTGGTTTATAATTAAAAAATTAAATTTATAACATGATTTTATGATAATTTGGTTTTTAACTAAAGTAGTGTTTGTTAGTTTACATGCTTTTATCATTTCTTTTGAAAATATTTATAAAATTATGCCCCCAATGTTGACTAAAACCACAATTAATGAAGTAATATTTTAAAATTTGATAGCAATCAACTTACGAAGTGATGACAAAAATAACAATAGGAAAATTTGCATCCATAAAATTTTAAAGCCAATAGAATGCTTATCATTAGAGATTATAAATTTTTTATAATAACAATTTTTATTGTAGAAAAGTCTATTCAAAAAGTGTAATTAGTACAATGAACAATAATATTTATTCATATGTAATTTATTTTTTGAAAAACAAATTAGTTAGAATGAATATAATGAACTATCTATGCAATTATAGTTTCAATTTTATAATTATAGTTTCAACCATATTGAACTTTGTAATTTATAAAAATAAATATGATGATGAAAACCATCTTATAACAAATATAAACAATATATAAAATACGCATTTATATTCATTATCTAACATAATCTAATTATATATAACTCTATCACATATAAACGTCATTAATTATCTAGCTCACATATCTAATAATTTAACAAGGCATCATCATTGTGATTACATCTAACAAAAGAAATTATTTTTTAACATCATCATCACACACATCTAACAAGAATCATTTAACATACACATCTATGAAGCACATTTAACATCCAAATCTAACATGACCTAACAACATCTATGAAGCACATTTAACATCCAAATCTAACATGACCTAACAATATATTACTACATCAACATCAACATATAAATTGGCACATTGTCAACATGATCATATCTATATATATATATATATATATATATATATATATATATTGGACAATTCAAATAATCATATAAGATAACTGCTATAACATATATTGTCCAGCTGATGGGATAATCTCAATATCTACAACAATAGTAGAGGTCTAATCTGTAGTGGAAGATGATGGGTGATGAATAGGTCCTACATGCTCATCTAGGTGAAGTGAAAGAGGAGGAGGAGGAATATGTGATGCCTCCTCATGATCCGGGTGAGGTGAAGGAGGAGGAGGATGATGTGGAGAAGGATGATCACGAGCACCCTCATCAATCGATGGAGTATTGGACGAATGGGTCATAATGGAAGAAGAATCATGCCTCTCATCGAAATCCCTCCTTGCTGCTAGTAACTTGGCATCTCCGATGATATGACACATAAGAGGCATAAAATCACGTGAAATATCCCTACAAATATCCAAGAGTGTAGGAGCTACCATGATGTCTTGTCGTAGGGAAAACTACCACCTCAATCAAAATTGCAGAGAGTGGGTCGCCCAACTCCAACCTAAATATGGTATCGGGCCTACAACGCATGTCATCGGGTATCTGCACCTGAGGACCCTGACCCACCATGGCCTCAGGCATCATATCCTCATTGTCATTTGTTGGGGGAGGAGGCACCTCCCCAATGAAAGTGCCAATATCTGCAAAATGTTTAGTACATAACAATAATTACATAGTTAATTCATTAAACAATTTAATAAAACAAGTTAAAGAACTAGTTAGAATTAATTTTATTCTAATTAAGTAAGGCAATAAAATGAAACTATATCAATTTAAACAAAACAGTGTTGTTACCTTTATCATCTGGTGGCTCATCTGGTATGAAGAGGATGTTAGGAAATCCTCGCCAATCCAAACCCGTGTAAGGACACGACACCATGATGAACATGTGATCCACCGTATTCCCTAGTAGTGCTAGTGCGTTTAGATAAATCCTAGCCGAAAATTCCAGTTGTCCCCTCTTGGGCATCAGCTTCTTGCACATGTGCATCCACACATGATTCCTCGACCTAGAAAGATGACAGAAAAAAAGTCGGCCTTGTCTATGGAAACCTCTCAAAAAATAAGCAAAACAACTATGAGGAAATGGGAAGTTCAACCTCCCATGTATCATAACATGACATTTGTTGAGCGCTATACAAAACTACCACAACAAAATGGCATGCCATATGATACACCATGGCCACTATACCAACGAATAAACATAATAAAAAAGAGGGAAGATAATGTGTTTCCCATCACTGGTAAAGTGGGATATGGTAGTCACTAAGAGTGAGAGGCACTTAACCACCTCTACAACAAAAGAGGTGATTTTTAGTTGTCCACCAGACACTAGAAAATATTCTAGGGATAGTACATCAACCCAATATATCACTGAGAGTACATGATTTGACTCTCAGCGAGAACACCTACTCGGACATCTGGGAACTAGGGAAAATCCTCCCCTATCTTGGATAGCCCAATGATAAAGTAAATATCCTCCTCAATGGGAAGGTGATAGTGATCCAGAACCACGTGGAAAGCTTGTTGATGGACATCCCATCGACATATCAGATGCACCAACAAACTAGACTGCCCTTAACAGAGGTAGCCTTCTCATAGTGCTTGAGGAGGCCTAAACCCCTAAAGGGAACATGAGTGGCTACAATAATAGTGTGAGGGTACAAATCCCTTTCCCTCTCCCTCATCTCCCATTCTCGTACAACATTGTACAGGTCCACCCTCTGCTCCTATTGTTGTTGCTTCTCTCTCCACTCACGTCTCTATATGATTAACATATGAAATACATCAGCCTCACTCATACATAAAACATAAAAAAAAATCTATTGAATGGTAAATTTTTCTATAAATATGAAAAAATAACTTCATTCAAAAAAAAAGTTCATTGCATTAAAGGTGCACCCAAAAAAAAGTCACGCACCATAGGTGATGTGCATATATATATCGTAAACATCGTGCCTAGTGCATTAGTGTAAACTAACGAACTGAACAAAATATATTCTACTATGTTATACGGTGCGTTGAAAAATAGTACTGCATTGGGGCTATACACTACAACACATATTCCCCGATGCATTACATTTATCCTACACAACTCTTAAACCAAAAAACAAATTAAAATATTAAGGCATGTAAACAATTATTTAAAAATTAGCAAAAAAAGTGGTGCATATACGTTCACTACACACACTGGTCTGTGTAACAAACATCGATGCATCGTCACATAAATTTTCCAAATTTTCGTCTACGTAAATTTTTACGATGCGTTCTGGTCGTTACTATCGCACCTCGTACGATGCCACCAAAACATTTACGGGGTGCACCGCAACACAATGTTACATTTATCGGCGGTGCGTTTGGTAAACATGAACGCCCTGGTGCACATGTTTACCAAGGAACTATGTACAAATATATATGATAAGGAAGGTGTTCCATGTACTTTAACTCCCCGATGTGTTATCTTTACTTTGATGCACCACCCCACCAACTATATGATTTTATTCATTGTGTCATTAACGAACGTGCTCATGCATTTATGTTTACCAACGCACCACCAAGAAAGTTAACAAGGTACACGGTGCACCCTATAAATTTATAGGTCGCACCATAGGTGGTGCGATCTGAGGGCTTCGAACATATCACACATTTTTTTTAGTTTTTTTTTTACATTTAAAATTTTACTCAATTTTAAATTTTAATGCGGTGGAAACTTAAGTTATGAAGAAACAACGACATTACCTGGAAATTTTGTCGTCGGGGAGGCATGGTTGCGACATACTCAAAAAAACTAAATTTTCCCACAGTTTGATAAAATTTAAAATTCATGCACTGAGCAACAGACGAAAGGAATGAAACCATGAAAAATACCAATGGAAGGGCGCTTCAGATAGGAAAATGTTGCACTGATGATTTTGAGCTTTACAACACTGAAAATGGTAAAAATGATTTTTACCACCGATATATTTTTTTATAAAACCCTGTCTTGGTGCGCCAGAGGAACAACCACACAAAGTTGTACATGTTTAATGAGTGCATCAGTTATATATATATTTTTAAAATAATCCTAGCATGATCCACATGTTTTTGGGCACACATGCACACCGGTGCATTTACTACTACATAGCGCACTGCCATACATTTTTTGAAAAACTACAATGGCGCGGAATTTTTGTTTAATCATGACATGGTGCAGTATAATGATAGACATCTTAGTGAGATCGGTTTTACATAATGCATCACATAAACTTGGAAATTAACCCAAACATGATGCTCCATATTGGAGCACTGGTGTGCACCGGTGCACATGATAGAATGGAGTGCACCAGAATATATTTTTTGACACAATGCTACATTGGTGCGTAAATGTTTTTTATTTAACCATATAACGGTGCACTCTGCTAATAGCGCACCAGTGCTTGCAGTGTTCAGTTGCACACTAGAGATTTTTAAAGAACGCTATTACGGTTCGTCATTATTTCTTGATGTGTCTTTATTTATATAGTGCACTGGATACTATTTTTCTTTATTTGAAATAACCCTGCTACGGTGCACTAGTTTTGATGGCACTGGTGCACCTATTGTATAAAATTCACTGGTGTGTTATGTACTTATAAAATCACCAACATGAAAACATCCGCTAAAACCTCTGTTGGCTCACCTCCACTGGTATCATCCGCTATAAACAAATTTTTAAGATATTTTTATAGAGGCGTCCTCAAAAACCTCCGCTAGAGGGTCTTTTCGTTGTAGTGAATTCAAACCCTTTTCTAATATAATTATATCATTTTTTGTTTAATATATATATATATATATATATAATTTAAGCTTGTGTTTCATACTTACTTCGATGCCATAAGAACATATCACTAATGTGATTATGTCTACACTGGTTATAAGTACAATTTGTGTTTTTGAGTTTGTAATAGGTCACTTTGTAAGATTGATTGTTGGATATGTTCAATATCTAGACTACTCTCCTATATAAATGGCTAATACAGTTAGAGACCATGTACCTCGACAGATGAAAGTATGTCAATAAAATGATTCAGTATCTAGACTATTCTTTAGGGTATGTCAAGAATCTTCAGTCCTACAAATACGTCATAGATGGTGAGAAGCAATTGCATCTTAAATGGATCAAATGGTAGATTGAAGTTGATGGCTAAGAAAGAGCTAAGTCTATGAGATTTAACAGTGAGTAGAAGTGCTCATGAAGACCAAACTAGACGATGCATATTTTATTTCAATATTTTTCTCCGTGATGTAAGCATTAAGGGAGGAATCGACAGATTGATGATTCATTCCCCCGACCGATATCTTCTTTTTCAGTTCTAACAATATCTGTGTATGAGAGTCTGCGATGTTTGGATAGTATTTTCCTCGCTCCACCTTCTGTAAGCTTGCAACATCGTTTCCTAGATTTGGGATTGTAAGGTGAAACGGAATATTCAATGTTGTTCTTTCCAACGTACTCGGAAGGTTGAGATTGTGGCGTGAAGGCCCGTCCGTCGATGTCTTCAATGAAATTCTTATTGTTATTGTGATTGGTTCCATTAGTAAAAACATTATGACTTTTCATTATGATGATTTGATCCCTTGTACCGATCAGGATTTAATCACTTCAGAGCAACGATAATCTTGACTAAAAATCTATGGAACAAATCTCAACGAAAAATTGATGGAACAAATCTTGACTAAAAGAACATCGCGAAGGAATTAGGGTTACAATAAACGAGTCCACGAGTCCACCATACTGGAGAAGACAGTCGTCATATATAAAGGGTTGCATAATTTTCAAATGGAGAAGACAGTCGTCATATATAAAGCTTCAGCCCGGAGTGCCATATTTTGGGTGAAGGTCATGAAAGAGACCGTAAGAGAACCAGATCCTCTAGGAAGTTACCCTTTGATCGTGTGAAAAGCATGCTAAGAAATGAATAATTTATAATTGAGCCTTATTTGCAGGTGGACTTTGCATGTAAATTTTTTTATACCATCTATGTCCATGCACCATGAGCATAGTGACCATATCAAAATAATTGACTTCTCTTGTGTTGACTACACAAAGTAAACAATGTGATTACTAAACCAAATTAAAAATTTCAAAGTCATTACAAAGAATTCTGTTATTCAAATGATAAAATTATTTCAGATCATAAACAACCTTATGAGCTGATGTAAAAACAATAATTCATTGTTGAGGCAAGCTTAGTTGTTCTCGTGTATGGAAATTTAAATTTAAAAAAATGTTTTTTATTTTTAATTTTTTTAAAAACTATATGAAATGAATATAACATATATAAATAAATATAAATAATAATGATGATAATAATAATAAAATTAAAAAACATAAATGAATTGACTATTTACCATTATGATTATTCAATATATAATAGATATAAACATATTGTTACATGTTATTGTATTTATTTATCTATTTCATATCTTATTCACGAATTATTCTATTATATATTAATTGTCTTATATATATCAATTTTCTATTATGTTTTGAATCTTATGTATGTTAGATTTTTAGACAATATATTATTGTTTGTTACAATAGTATTATGTATGTTGGATTCTTAGATAATAAACAGGGATGATTTTAAGGATGGCAATTTATTTTAAAATGTAGAAATTTTGGTAAATCTTACTAATCTTTTATATGGCAACTATAAATGTTTGGCAATATTTTTGTAAAAATATTCAAATTTATGAGGATTTTATATAGTTTGTATAAAATTTTGACATTTTTTAAAGTAAAATAATTTTATCTTATAAAATTTGGGCCAATTATTTCTTAAAAAATTGTGAATTGAAATACAGTTTAAAAACAAGCCCTGCCCAAATCTTATTGCTCACTCATTTCACTTTAGGCATTACATACTTTCTTTCTGCCCATACTGTTGCTTACCTCTCCATCCCTCCTATCAAGATGATGTTCAGTCAGCCAGAGCTGAGCGGGAGGTCAAATCCAATTGTATCCTTTGGACACACTTTTTATCATGATTGTTCAAATGTCATTGTCCTCAATAACGTAACTACTAGCTTTTGGATACACTCATTTTATTAGAGATTCTCTTATTTTTGTCTTTGACCATACCGCTTATCTTTTGCGAACTTAGGAGAGAAGATAACCAATTAAGGTCCATGACCCTATAAAATAAAATTCCTTAAACATTTTATCTTTATAATTTCAGTTGAATGAATATTATTCATTACATGTTGAACAAATATCATGTATAGCGTATCAAAAATAAATTTAAAATCTAATTTAGAATAAATCATTTATCCAAATCATTGTATCATCTTTAGCTATAATAAAAAAGTAATATGCAAAGGAAATTTAAAGAAACATACATTTATAAAATCAAATAAAAAATACACAAGTATCAGTTCCATTGCCAAAAATTGTAAGAGAAATATTATGGAATCAATTAACCAAATCCCCAACTACACATTATTATCATTTTGAAAGAAATCACAAACAATTCATTGCAATTTTTGAAAAGAATATCCATTCTAAGTCTATGATTAGCATTGGGGATTGTTTTCAACACAATTTTATTCGGCATAATAAGTTGCATCTATAAGTAGATAATGTTTATATATAGTTGTCAATTTTGTAAAAAAATAAATAAAAAATCTTATGGGTGATTTTCTTGAATAACTTGTGAATAAGAGATACATGGGTGTTTCGAGCTGAAGTAAGAAGGGTTAAGATCATTTTTCATACAAAATCAACATTAACAGCAATGAAGGGAGGTCATGACTGACAAATTCTCATGGAATATCGATTAAAGTTTACGATAAAAGAATATAAAGATTAAAACTAAACCACCTCGATTCAGAGTCATTTTCCATACAAAATCATCAATGGCAACGATGAAGGGAGGTCATGACTGATAAATTAGGATGAAATATTGATTAAAGTTTAGGATAAAAGAGTTTAAAGACTAAAACTAAACCACTTCCAAAGAAATATCAAGAATTGTTAAACCATTAATAATCTTTATTAAAAAGTTTATTTTGTTATCCATAATCCAATAACAATGTTATAAGAAGGCAAGTAATTGATTTAAAATTAAAGAAAGTTCCCCACACATATATAAGTGAAGAGTTTAGGCGTATGAAGAAAGTCATTAAGCTAAAAAAAATAAAAAAATCATAGATTATTTTCTGTACACTTTGTACTTAATTACTCATTTTTTTATCAAAGTAAATTAGGTAATTACTCATTTTTTTATCAAAGTAAATTAGGTAATAAGTATTATTAAAAGAATCTTTTTAACAACCATGGTTATACCAACAAAAATAACGAAAAATTAAAAGGAGAATTAGAGAAACTTCTAACAAATTATATATCATAATCATTTTTCATAAATAAAAGAAAACATTTAACATAAAAGTTGATAAATTACAATAAGAAACATGTAGCCGATGAGAATATTTTCCATACAAAATCATCAATGGCAACGATGAAGGGAGGTCATGACTGATAAATTAGGATGAAATATTGATTAAAGTTTAGGATAAAAGAGTTGACTGATAAATTAGGATGAAATATTGATTAAAGTTTAGGATAAAAGAGTTTAAAGACTAAAACTAAACCACTTCCAAAGAAATATCAAGAATTGTTAAACCATTAATAATCTTTATTAAAAAGTTTATTTTGTTATCCATAATCCAATAACAATGTTATAAGAAGGCAAGTAATTGATTTAAAATTAAAGAAAGTTCCCCACACATATATAAGTGAAGAGTTTAGGCGTATGAAGAAAGTCATTAAGCTAAAAAAAATAAAAAAATCATAGATTATTTTCTGTACACTTTGTACTTAATTACTCATTTTTTTATCAAAGTAAATTAGGTAATTACTCATTTTTTTATCAAAGTAAATTAGGTAATAAGTATTATTAAAAGAATCTTTTTAACAACCATGGTTATACCAACAAAAATAACGAAAAATTAAAAGGAGAATTAGAGAAACTTCTAACAAATTATATATCATAATCATTTTTCATAAATAAAAGAAAACATTTAACATAAAAGTTGATAAATTACAATAAGAAACATGTAGCCGATGAGAATAAAAATTAAATATCTTTCATAAACAAAAGCAAAAATTTAACACAAAAGATGATAAATTACAATAAGAAACATGTAGACCAGTACAATAAAAATTAAATATCTTAATGAGATAGGAGAAAATTTTCAATATTAAATATGTAACATACAATATAAATTGAATGAGAAAGTTAATGAACCAAATGATCCCTATGTTATAATCCCTTCCCCACTTTACACCTCAGTTCAAGATACACATCACTAGTCCAGTACACAACACTAGTTCAATTAGTAAGTAGGATGTATGGTGAGAATGATTCATTCCATGTAAATATTGTCGTGGTCCTGCTGTGCATGAGATAATGGAAAATGGTAAAATTCCCAACTTGAAACATTCTTTTCCAACACATTAACAAAGGATATATAAAAATCTCAAAATAATACATTGATAGGATCTTTAGAGTTTTATATGTATTTTTGTCTACCATATGTGATATGTTCTTCCACTTCATTCCTACGGATAAGGTTGTATTTGTCTCTAAATAATACATCCCTTTATTGATGGTTATTTCATGGATTTTTGGAAGGACAAGTTGAATACTACTTTGCTCTCATTTATGATTGTTTCCTAACACCATTGTATGGGATCATTTTTTGCAAATATTGCGTAAATATATTCCCATAGGCTATAAAATATTGGAAAAAATTATGAATTGGTATTTATATTAGCACTCCACCTATATTAGAATCTATGGCACTACACAAACACCTCATACTCTTCCAACATATGCACCGAACTGACCACTTATTTAAGAAATTGGACATCAAATTACTTTGCATGTTTTTAATGATTTCCATATCATACCTCAAAATAAGTTGTGTGCAACCTATCCATTGTATATAGACATGCATGGGATAATAAATTGTACTTACGCCAAGATGAATGATTCGTTGGGGATTTTTGAAAAACACATAATAGAGATGAATATTTCCTTCTATTGTAAACATTAATAAAATGAATCTAAAAAGGATCATATAAGAACAGTAAATTATGAACAAGTCTCGAATCATTTAAAAGCTATTACCTAGTAACATGAAAGGAAAAACAAAGAAGCAACATAAAATAATGGTGATGAAATACAAGATCTTTAGGAGAAAAAAAAACAAAAGGAAAATAGAATATAGGAAATACTAGAAAAATATAGAGTAGAGGCTGAAACCAAAAGAAAATAAGAGTCACAAATAAAAGTAGTTAATAAAGAAGAGTTAGCAAAGAAAGAAGAATCTAAAAAATGCCATGATTTATGAAAAAGGTGAGAACAAAGCTAAGGAAGAAGTTGAAGTCAAGAAAAAATAATAAAATAATAAATACAAGGAATTAACTAAGTCTAAGAGAAATAAATAGGAAAACCTAGAAAAAAATAATAAAAATCAAAAGACGAAGATGAAGTGGATCAAATAAAAAAAATTGAACTAGCTACAAAAGAAGTTGAAAAGAAAGTCAAGGTTGATTCAAAATATGAGAAGAAATATAAGGAAGAGACTGGTGCTAAGAATAAAAAAGAAGAAAATCATATATCCAAGGAAGATGCTGAAGTTGAGAGAAAGAAAGCTCAATTTGAGGAAAAATGCTAGCAGAATGAAGAAGAATTCAAAGTTGAAGTCGAACCAGAAAAAATAAAGCAATAGGAAATAGCTAAAAAAGAAGTTGAAGCTAAAGAAAAAGAGCATAAGAGAATGGAAGAAGAAATAATGCATGAAAAATAGGATGGTATCTAGACTAAAGGAACAAGATAAGAAGGATAAAAATTGACACAACATACCAATGACAATGACAATTATATGGAGAAACAACATTCTTCACCAATGGAAGAAGTATTCACTACTCAAACATTTTTTGCTACCTTTGGTGCAAGCATGATTGTATGAGGTGATATGCCTATTTCCACACTAGTAGATGAATTTTTGAATCTAGAACTATTTCCATTCCATAAATAAAGGATGAAAGTGATATGTTATAAGCACACATGAAGGAGAATTAGCTTGGATTATGAAATGATACTAAGACTGTGGTGATGGAAATAAGAAACTTCATTTTGTCTTCCTATGCTTATGTTATTATAGCTATTTCACAAGCTAGTGTATAAGGTTGTGGACATAGAGAAAATAAAAGAGATTCTAGGGATAAAATCACCTTTCTAGAAAAACTAGGTTAACTATTACAAGTCTTGAAAATATAAAAAATGAGTTGAAAAATGAGTTGAACATTCTACAAATGGAATTATATTATAGAACACAACATATACAGGTCTAGGGACAAGACATGGTATATTTCATGACACATGTCCAAGAATGGGAACTTTCTTATCGATAAACTCACTTTTAGTTTGACAAAGTGAAATATTGGCAATCCTCCCCAGAAGAAATCCCTTATGAAGTTCCCATATTCACCCTATAGGACATTGAAGATATGGACTTCAGTCTAAGGAACGAGAATCAAGAAACTCACAATTCCTTCAATGGGATTACACATGACATAATAAACTCTGCTATATTGTGGAAATCCATAGGGAATATGGAAAAAATAAAATCCATTTTCCCTCTTTTGGCCCCAAAGAGAATTTATCTACATAGGTACAAGTATCTAGGATCCTAGAATATTTTATTAGCACCAATAGGAAATATATTATGCCTATCCTTCAGGTAGACAAAGAAACTATCCAAAGGTTTATTGAAGTTTCCACCAAGGAGATAACAATATTGATGATGACTATATTTCTTAATATGGAGAAATTTAATAAAAGAATGACGAAACATATTGCATCATATTTATAGTGCCTAGTTTGTTGTAACTTACTATGGGCTTGAAAATACTGGAGAAACTAGTGATATGTGTGGATGATGGTCTTCATTCCCATCAGATAATTCTTTCACCTTTTGACATCTTGTACCAAGGCATAGAGCTCATTTTTGTAGGTAGGTTAGTTAAGGAACAACCCATGAAATAATTAATAATGATAGTAGATAGGCCTTCCTCCCTGCATCGAGAATTCTCTTATGGAAAACTCACTTGCATCTATCTCCACTTAGAAGGGATTTTGCAAGTTTGGTAGCATGAGCACTAGTTCTTGAATAATATTCCTCTCTAGCTCATCAAAGACCTTCTGTTGATTTCTTCCCCATAGGAAACTCATAATTCCCACAGTTATTGCGTGAAGTGGTGCAACTACTACTGAAAATGAATCTATGAACTTCCCTAAGTAGTGTCCTACCCCAACAAAGCTTCTAACATATGTGAAATTTGTAGGAATTGACCATTTCATGATGGCATACATATTGGCGGGATCTTTCTTGAACTCATCTTCATCGATCACATACACTAGAGACACCAAATATCGTTGAGAAAAAATGCATTTCTTGAGATTGGCCAATAGCTAGTGCTTCTTTAGGGTCCCTAACACCTACATATGATGTTATATGTGCTCCTCCCAAGTAGCACTATAAACCAATATATCATCCAAATAGGGAATAAAAAATAAATCTAGTTAAGGGTGTAAAACATCATGCATTAGTATCATAAATGCATCTGGTGTGTTTCATAAACTGAATGACATAACCAACCACTTATAGAAACCTTGCCTTGTATTGAAGGAAGTATTCCATGTATCTTCTTCTTTGACTCGTACCTGGTGATATCGTGATTTCAAATGCATCTGAGTGAATTACTTGGCATGTTATATCTTTTCCAACAGATCATCGATCCTAGGAAGAGGGTATCGATTCTTCAATGTAATTTGGTTTAATGTCATGTAAATGATACACATTCTCCAAGTTCCATCCTTCTTGAGAACAATTATGATGGGTGACCTACAAAGTGAGTTACTTGGTCGAATCTCACCCTACTCCAACAACTGCTATAATTTAATCTTTATTTCATTTGCTTCTACCACAGAATGATTAAATGATCCGTAGGGTCTTTTAATGACTATGGTTGAGTTTTAATTTTGCATGCTTTAATTAACCATTTGAGAAAACTTAGTGAAATAATGAGGAAAGAAGAGGAATTATGACAACCATATACACATATGCAGATCTGAAATGAAATAATAGACAACAAACCATAACACGCAGATTGATAACGGAGTTCAGCACAACTTTTGCCTATGTCTCTGGGCCTTTGTCTCTGTGGGGGAGGCTTCTTTATTTCTGTTCAAATGCTCAAAAGTACATCACTGCAATTCCAAATGGCTACAAGACTGATCTGTTCATGTTCGTCCAGATCTCTAGAACCCTGCAAAGAAAACGACACGCAAAATGGACGTCTCGAGCTCCCAGAAATGATTCGACAGCATCTCCTTCTCAAAAGCTTCTTTGCATCAAAATGACTTTGGCTTGGCGTTTCTTCAGCATAACTCTACTCTGACTGCTCTCCCATGGCCTCAAACAGGCCTGGTTTATATAGATTTGAAGTTGGTTTCTCATCTCCAACTTCCTCCAAGAATTTGGGCTCCAAAAATGGCCAATATCCCCCAAAAATGGAGAGAATCAACCAAAAATAGGCACATTAATAATAAAAATCCCAAACTTAAGCATAAAAACCCACTGCATAAAAGATATTGGGTGCAGCCCCTAATTTCGTGCACGCGCACCCTCTAGAACGGTCATATGGGGGGCCATGTGGCCACTTGCCCATATGTGGCCCCTTTTTCGGCGCTAAGTCCTGGTCCCTTGGCGCAACCATAGGACCCGTGGCTCAAAGTATTAACACCCCCGTGCTATATATTAGGTAATTGTTCGTCGTATTAACCCCCGCACTCCCGATTGTATGATGTGGTCATGTGGTGTGCGCCAAGGGCTGGGGCTAAGCCCCGACCCTTTCCACATCCGCCCAAACCTTTAACCAAAAATAAATATTATTTCGGCCATTATGTTAACAAGAACCACCGGCGGGGCGGGTGGCTAGCCCACCCCTGCCAGTTCTTAACCCGTACACGAGGTCGCGGGTTCGACTCCCATCCAAGCCACCAAATTTTACACAACCGTCAAACCAATCACGGGGTGCCACGTGGCATCCCATGACTGGGCCATGTGGCACCTCAACATCCAACCATAATACGCCACGTGTCAGTCGCCTATTGGTCCACATGCTTGCCACTTGTTGGAATCCATACTGCCACGTCACCTTACCACGTCATCCCTGCCATGTTAGATGTTGACGTCATCCGTGCCACATGTCACCCTTCCAGTGGTGACACATGTCACCTCTGCATTGGTCCATTTGTATGCCAAACCGATCTATCACGCTCTGCCACGTGTCGTCACCCGAGGTTTCCATGTGTCATCTGCTGGAGCTTCCATGTCACCTATACGGACCGTATGGTCTGCATAGTCAACATGACACGTGGACTGTACGGACTGTACAGTCATCCCTTTTTTTACCTGTTTTACTTTTCGGACATAACGTGATATATTCTCCATACGGAGCTCGTTTGACAAAGTAAATATACCGTCGGAATCAGGAAGACGAGACAGACGCAATGGCACTAGTTTCGTCACATTCTGAACACTTTCATTTTTGAGCATTTTTCAAGCCCTGTCAGGCTTCTGGATCCGATTTCGGATCACACCTCCCCACAAAAAGACCCTTTGGTCCCCAAAAGGTTACTGACCAGTCAACAAGCTAGGGATAGGCCACCCGGCTTGCTCTCTATCTCTGAACTCTGTCCTGTGCACCTGTCTCATCAAGATCAACTGTAACACAATCATGACAACTGACAGTATATTATTAGCCATTGCAACCCTGTTACATCTTACTGAAGCCACTATCATCCATGTAGAAAACATTGCTAATGAAAGCATAAAAAAGATGACTTCAAATGAACTGATATACTTAAGATATCTGCACGACATGAGCTTATCTTGAAGCAACTTATGATTGATTTTCCATTCAACAACCATATCTTGTTCTTGCTTAAGATCTATTACTTTGTTTGAAACAATTAGTGGTTTGTTGCTTGCTTACACTGCCTTCTTTAACTTTTCCATTGTTTGAAGTGTTTTATTTTCTTTAACACGATGAGCATGAACCACATAATCATGACCTGCTTTACTGAATTGATATTGATTCTTTGTCCTGTAGAAGATTGCCTTACGATCATATAAATATGGGCTACCTAAGACCATTCCACATTCTTTTAAGGACACAACATCACAAGTTACTTCGTCCACATACTTAGATGAAATTGCAAATTTGATTGTGCACTGCTTTGTTATGTGCATCTGATGATGATTTGTTATCCATTAAAGTGCGTAAGGCTTATGATGAGTTTGTGTTTTTAATCCCAATTTCTTAACCAATTCTTCTGAGATTAGATTAGATTGAGATCCACTGTCGATTAATGTGTCTATATTAGTGTGTCGCATGATT